>WYDF02010896.1:0-13655 GCA_009867245.2 Adranes taylori
GGACCGACGACTTACGACGCATAAGGACAAACTGGATACAAAGTGCACAGAACAGAGAGCTGTGGAAACATTTAAGGGAGGCTTACGTCCAGCAGTGGACAAACTTATAAGCTGATTGATGATGATGATGATCGCAGTCATAAAATTCTTTGCTCGGCAGAGTACCAATATATTTTTCGTTCTCTGCTGTGTTGAATTAATGCGGGAAGTAGCCTTTACCATTGAATTTCAAAATCTTATGAAGCATGTCAAGAGATTTGCAAGAATTAGAAAGAGTAAGTTTAGTAGATAGTATAAGTGGCTGAAAGAGACTAGAGGACTTCCAGGATATTTAGCATCTGGAAAAATTATTAAAGAGAAGAGAATGATAACAAGATTTAAATGTGGAAGTATGGAGAGAGGAAATAGGTATTTGATGGAGGAGTGTGACAGGAAGTGCATAAGGGAAGAAGAAATGTGGGATCGTTGGTTAAGTCATGGCAGGAATTGGTGTGGAAGATGGACAAATATAGGAAAGAATGTAACTGGAGAGTATATTTAAGAGACAGGAATAATGACTAAGATAGAGACAGAAAATAGAGATAGACAAAAAGAATAGAAAGTGGGAGGGGTATAAGTCTTCAGAATTTGGTTTGGACTATTCTTTGGTTATTTGTTTTTAGTTGGTGTTTTTTTTTGGGAGATACGCGAGTATGGAAAATTATAAATGTAATTAATGAGGGAGAGAGATAATCAAGTAAAAGACTTAAAGTGAAAGAATTAGCTTTCTTCTCCTCTCTCTCACTCAATAAGGAAAGATAAGGGAAAGAAAAGGAAAATACTTTTTGTTGTTTATTTTGAGTACCAAAAACTAAACATTTATAATTTTTTTACTTTTGTAGAGGCCCCACCAAAAACTTCTTAATTAAGCCTCACACTTCTTAATAACTGTATTAAAAAGAAAAAATATATCGCTTTCATGTAAAATATATCGAACGCAAATGCACAATGTGATAAAAATCAATCTTTGTTTCCTGTAATAATTTCGATGCTAAATATTTTAGAAGCTCATAATTAATAATCCTATTTATTTAGTTTATCCTATTTGGGATTGATAATTTTCTTGTTGATACTTTTATAGTATTAAGGTGTAATAGATTTACATAACATTTCTGTGTATACGAGTAATTGAAAATAAACGTATTCACATATTACAAATGCAAGCTACAAAAACTATAATATTAAATGCAGCAATCTACTAATAATGCATAAATTTAAATATTCAATATCAAAAGGATCTAAAGCGTACAAAAATCTTACTTAATATATCAGGAAAAGCTTAAGCGTTTAAGGTTTTGTATATACTTAAATAATATTTTGCACAATGCAACTTGCGACACAATCATTTAAAACTCATTAATTATTAACAAAGTTTAATGATTTTCAGTATATTATTATGAATAATATTTTCGTTTTATTATAATTGAAATCAATTCACTTAAGGAAAACAATGGTACTATTTATTTTATTCAAAGCAGAATAAAATGTGACGCGTTCCGTTAGTACAAATGAATTATCATCAGACTACAATGAAACAAAGGAAACAAACAAGTTTTAAAAGCAAGTGGCACATTGTGATGCTACACCGGCGCCATCATCAGACTAGAAAGAAAATGAAACAAAGAAAACAAGTTTTAAAAGTTAGTACTCTTTGTGACACTACAACTGTGTCATCATCAGACTACAAAGAAGATGAAACATAGGAAATAAGTCTTAAAACTTACTTCCTATCTCTAACATCAAGATGTCCAGATAGACATCTATTTCCAGGCATCAACTTTCAGATATCAAGATATTTTTAAAACTTATTTTAGCAAAGAAAATAAGTTTTAAAATTTCTTTTTATTGGTTTAGCTTCTTTTGTAGTCTGATGATGGCACAGTTCTAGTACCGAAATGAGTTACTAAGTTTTAAAACTTATTTCGATTGTCTCATATTCTTTGTAGTCTGATCATGTGTCGAATCACTGTTGCAGCAGTTGTAGTGTTGAAACGCGTCACATTCTATTCTGCTTTGAAATTTTAAAGCTTACTTTATTTCATCTTCTTTATAGTCTGATGATGACACAGTTGTAGTGTCGAAACACGTCACATTTTATTGTGATTTGATTAAAATAAATAATATTTTGGAGTTGGATCACCATTGTTTTCCTTAATTAAATACTTACTCCAAAGCATTAGAACCTATTGTAGATTTGAAATTTAGAATAAAGCTTTTAAATATTATGGAAATTCAATAAAAAAGCAAAGATCCAACTACCTTCTTTATAATCCGATATGGAATTATTCAAAAATGTTTTGTAGTTTCTTCGAAATGTTTGATAATTTTTCTTAATTTAATTAATGAATTGTTGTCGCACTTTTATCTCATCATCTTGGCAGACGCAAAACAGTTTGATCTTTCAACTTATACAATTTATTTTAGCCGAAGACGAAAGCAAGCTAAATTCTTTTCTTCCTCTACTCTTTCGAAAATTTTGATTTTAGTTATATCGCGATATTTTTTTGACAATAAAAATTCACTTGTATACCAGGTGCACCGAAAATATTTAATCTAATAGTTTTTCCTAAGAAGACCAAGAGAGTGAAAAAAAAAACACTTGTTGTTCTGACTGGAAGTGGAAAAGTGACGATCAAACATCAAGATTATTTTCAAAATATACCTTAAGTGCGTTTAATTTACAAATGATTGTAAACTTAGAATTCGATGCTGTGTGTTAAAGGAAACAAATAATTAATTTAAATTTCCTGTTATATTTACAGATTGTAATTTCAGGAATGGAGATGTTTCTAATTTTATATAACGTAAAGTTGCCGGAAAATTAAACGTACCTGTTGTATAGCTAAAACTTGGCAACATAGCAGTTGCAGCTGCAGCAGCTGCTGCTGCTGATACATAATGTGGTGTAGCTCCACCCCCACCTCCACTGCTAGTAACCACGCCCACATCTGTTGCACCATTTGGCGTTGTAGATGGTTGTAAAACTGTTAGCGCGGGTGTCGTTATAACGCCAACTCCATTAGTTGGATCAACTACACCACTTCCGTCGTCGTCATGTGTCGAAACGACGGTTGTTTGTGTTCCATCGACGGCAACTGCGATTGCAACTGACGATGGAGCAACGGAAGAAGGCGTTGTACCTGGTCCAGCAACACTTCCGTCAACAATAATTGAGGGCGGGGGCGGAGCTGCTAAATGAGTAGCATAGGGCGAGCCGCTTTCTGAATATATGTATCATACGTAGCGTAGCATGATGACGACAAAAATGCATGCAAAGCACAAACATAAAAAATAAATAAAAATAAGAACACTGTTACAAAAACATAACAAAATAATCATTGCTAAAACGCGAATAACAAACACAAAAAATAAAGCCTTAGATGTGGACAATATCAGGAACAGATTCGGTGTTTCAGAAAAAACTTCCAACATTACGAACGTCAGTTGCCATTTCTGGGGTCTATCATAAGTAGTGTGTTTGACAGCTGTCATTTGAAAATTCAAGATGCCGGCTGACACCATATTTCCGGATATTGATTTTAGTGCGAAATTTGAATTGCGGGCCTGCGCCTCAATTTTGAAAAAGTAACCAAATTGTCAAACACACTAACTATTTATGATATATCCAAGAAATGACAGTGTTACGTCACAGATTACATTTAGAATGGGTTGGGATAAGGTCTGGGAGGGAAGAGAGTTGGTTCGTATCCGCGATTTCTTACTACTAAGAACGATTGGTACTAGTTAGTGTATATGTCATCTTTGTAAAATCAAGTTATTTTGTAAATATGTATGCTTTTGATGTACTATTCGATTTACAACATATAGTACGTAAATAAACTATTATTGCATTTTTAATTTCTAAATATTTTTAAGCGCAAGAATGGACTAAAGGGAATTAGTAATTTTTGTTGGGGTGAAGTTACCAAAATTCAACTTACTGAAAACAAATTACTAAGTTAACTGAAGGGTCAGGTACTTTATTCATAACTGAAAAGCTAACGGCCGTTTTCAAAATGAAAATTTAAAATTATTTTAGAAATTTCTACTTATTTCAGATTACCAGAAATAGTCTACAATGCATACAACCTTATTATCGAATTAATATTTATATTATATAATCTAACATGGCTGTAAAAAGCGATATCCGGTATAGTAGCCAGAGCCTGTAGATTTGTGTATTAGAATAAATACAATAACCTATAATGTACACATTAGTCAAAATATATTTGCTAATCATTTTTGTAAATACAATCTAATTTGGACTAACCAAAAGAAACAGAAATATATAACAAAGAATCGCACAAAATATACAAAATTTTATAAGATAAACAATTGCAAGGAGAAACCATGTAATAATCCATAAGACGACAATTCCGCAAACTGCTGCAGGTAAAATCCATACAGGATCATTATTTATTGCATCGGATGTAGTTTGAACTAAATTCTGCAATGTTGCCCTAAGTTCTATAGGAATACACTCTAGTAAGGCCATCAAGCAGAGTGCTGAAATTTTCTTCTAATTTATATATATACCGCCATTGTTGCTTTTGTTATATTATCGCGCTTTTAAATCCGGTAAGAAAAAGTAATACATATTTTTCTATAAAAATTTCTTAACTGAAATACGTTGTCGAACAAATTTGACATTTTATCGAACGTCATTAAATAGAATTATAATATTCGATCGATGCATAATTATTGCATCTTTCTTTGCATCTTTCAATTATTGCACCTCTTGTTGAGGTTTTTACAAAGAAACGCCATTGGCTCCTACACTGTAAAATACCGTGGCCTGTTGCAAGTTACCACTATGAACCACTAGATTGCCTCCTCGATATTGTCCCGCCACTTGACATGCGGCCAGCCTGGGGATCTCTTGCTGTTTAGCCGTGTATATCTCGCCTGCCGTGATATTTTGGTGTCGACCATTCGGCTGACGTGGCCAAACCATCGCAGTTGCCCTTGTTCGATGGTAATCCCTAATGGCTGGACCTTTAAGTACTGTATGGTGGTCGCATTTAGTACCCGGTCTCGTCTCGTTTTCTTCTCAATTTCTCGCAAGTACTCTGGTGTCCGCAGGTGAGTGCTCACGACTCTATGCTGTAGATAAGCGTTGGAATGTACGTCGATGGATAAACTGTCATCTTCATTTTTTTGGCTCCCTTCTGGTTTTCTGAAGAATCCGCGGTTGATCGTAAAGAATAGTCTGCAAGCAGCAGTTAGCACCTAGGTACTTGAAATCTCCTACTTGTTCAAGCATTTGCTTCTTCAGTCGAATATTGTGTTTCTTTTTATTCTTGGAGATCACTATGGTCTTGATTTTTGTCACATTTATGGTAATCTCTCTTTTCTCCATTTTTCTATTCCACAAGTTTTTCGTTGTATTGGATTTGAGAACTAGTTCTTGCAAGAGAAGCGACATCATCTGCGAATGCCATTTTTGACAATTGGACATGCTGCATTTTCCAATTGCCGACAGTGATTTTCTTTGTGTTTCGTTTTGTATTTTTGATCACATCATCCATGAGCAAGATGAAGAGGTAGGATGAGAGTCTGTCCCCGTGTTTTACACTTGCGCTAGTCGTGAATTCCATAGACTTTTCCCCTGCCGTCCTCATACAGTTCCTGCAGGTACTGAAGAAGCTTCGAATAGCCTTCATGTTGTTTCAGACCCCACGCGCTATAAGCACCTTCCATGGGACTCTATCGAATGCTTGTTCCAGGTCGATGTATGCCAGATATACTCATCCGTCTTCTTTGCCACTTGCTTCAAGGTGAATATGAGGTCTTCCATACTCCTATTCGTTCGAAAACCGCGTTGAGATTCCTCCAGCTGTCTTTAACATTGTGCTCTGAGTCTCATTTCAAGTATCCTGGAGTACAACGTCCCCGGGATGCTGAACCGGGATATCCCTCAAGCACTCTCTGTTGTCATCCTACTTGAAGATCGGCACAATAACAGCCACTTTCCAGTACTTGGGAATTCCAGCCACTTTCCAGCTAAGCAAGCTAAATGACTTGTAGCAGAAGCTTTTCTCCTTGATCTCCCATATGCCGGATCATATCAGCCGTGATATTGTACTCTCTTTTCAATTAGTGAAAACGCGCGTCAAAAACTATATCCATATTTGTCATATTATGCACTATCATCCCGACAAAAGTTGAAATCAGCCAAAGTCAAGTCTAAAATGGTTCAAGAAGTTCAAATAGGGCGATACAGCGGTGTAAACCTTAAAAATGAAGAATAAATAGGTCGACCATCAAATTTTGGCGGCCAGACACTTTTGGCAGCCGTGGAAGAGGACGAAAGTTTGACAACCAGAATGTTGGCCGAAGACTTGAATGTGAAGTATTCGTCCATCATTCGTGATCTCAAAATATCGAGAAAACACAGAAATTGGGTGGATGGCAGGTGATTCACCCAACGGAATACCACTATAAGAAGACAACCACTGTCAGGCGTCCAAGGAGGCGTCCACTATAACAAGACTATGTGAAGTGTCAGGTAAGATAAAAGCGGAATCGTCTACTGGGAAGTCATCTCAAACGGGATTTCTTATTAGTAGAATGACGACAATGAGCGCTAAAAATGGCGGATTCTGGACGAAAATGGCAAGTGGCAATTTAATATCAACAGTGTCGTCTATCGGACTCAACTTGGCCGCATTCACGCTGCAATTAAGTCGAAAAGAGCGCACAAAAAAACCATATGATCTTTCACAACAATAATACACGTCCACATGTTGAGCATCGTTTTATTAAATCTATCTCCAATAAAGGCTGGAAATTGCTTCCTCATCCGCCATAATCTAAGACAGAAGAGCCTACGGCCTATCATGTCAATCGATCGCTGAAAAATATACTTTGCTCGCAAACAAAGTTGACTTGGATGATCTGGTAAGTGACAAATATAAATTGATTGCTTCTAAGAACAACATGTTTTTACTAATTGTTATAATTGTTTTGTTGAATAAAATTTGTCTTAAAAAAGCAGCAATAAATATGCACCGACCTAATACAAAACACTGTAATTTTGTTCAAAGCTATCTATTCAATTGACAATTTTTTTGACTATGTCATTATAAATATTTTGAAGAAGTCAAAATTATGATTTTATAATGTAAAATTTCTAAAAATTAATAAAATCTTTTAGAAACTTTTACTGAATACTTATGAATATCACGCTATTTGGTAACAAACATGATTTAAGTAATTGTCTTTCCAAGATTGACTATATTTAGAAGATGATTGGTAAAATAGCAGATTTTTTGGCTTTTGATTGTATAATTGATTTGGAATGGAACTTACTTAAAATGGCAACGTCTTTAAAATTTAATCATGAATAATAATAGTTGTCAAAACCAAGTTTAAATCAACAAAAATGGTAAGATCAGAGCTTTAACAATTTGCGCCGGAAGATTCGACTTGCCGAAATTTTAACGGTAGGCGCCTGGTATTCTGGTTTATAGCATTTTGGAATAATAATGCTAAAGGGAAATCATTCCAAAAGCAAAACTTGAAGAAGAAGACGAAGCCAATTTATTTGTTACAATTGGGATTGGACATATTGACTAAACTGCCATATAAAGACAAACATTTTAGCTAAAGCAAAAGACTATTTTAAACTAATATTTAAAATAGTCATTAAAATTACACTTTGCTCACTGCCTTGTCATATCGAATTATACGACGACACTGGGATAACCATTTACCTAGTTCTCGACCGAATCCGAATACACAAACCTAATCTGCCCACCCAATGACCCAAAGCAATCTTTCTTCATACGTACTATAATCTAACTTCAATGTTTCAATCGAACATAAGTGAAAAACATTAATTTGCAAAGCCATTGTATATACAGTAACTGACTATATTTTTCCATAATTTTTTCATTATAAAAAAACGAACGTTTAATTTAATCTAATTGCAATAATCCACCTCTTTTGTTGTTAATACTAATCAATTCGTCTTTAATATGATCCCCAACACAATAACGAATGAAAATTGTTAAACGAGCTGATCCAGTAATATAATATTTTCATCAAGATACAAAGACCCAAGGCATAAGAATTTATATCCGTTTTTTGCTGGTAAGTTATACTTTCGGCCATGTCCCGAATTTTGTCTTTTATGCTCCGAATAATCATTTTCTTCTTTTCAAAGTCTTCAAAGAAAACAGATGTGCATTTTGACCATGTGTCCTTCACATATAACGCGTCACTAAAAGGTTTTCCGCATTTAACACTTACATTGGAGGTAATAAAACGTAACGTCTTTTCTGAAGGACTACTGTAAATTTTATTAGACTGCACATTCTTCTTTTAACTTTCCTGAGCAATACATTCCTTTTGTTCCTTCTTGTGTTGCTCAAGGAGCAGAATACGATTTTTCTTATAATGACGTTTGACTGAGGATGTCCTGCACACAATTGTCCCGGAACATAAAACGCACAACGCTTTATTTCCTTTATTAATCATTCCGTAATTTTGAGTCCCCAACTTGGCTCAAAATTATCTGATCCTTCACTTTAATTGTAGGTTTTTTTTTCACTATGCATGTTGGGTAAAACTAGAACAAATTATTTCTATAGATCTATCAAAACTCTTCACTTTCAGACATTTTAAAGGACTGATTGTAAAAGATAATCAGTGGAATAGAGCTTTGCACCCTAGATGGATTTGTATCAAATATTTTTATTTACACTGGAACAGTAACGGTTGGTAATAATGCGAGCCATTCTCAATCTGTAGCAGAACGATACTTTGGCAAAGTCCATACCGTTTATTTGAGACATATTACAATAGTGTTTAATTAGCTGAATTTCTGTATCAAGACGAAAACCCTTGATGTTGGAACATTTAGGAAAACATGAAAAGGTAACCCAAACCTTCTTATAAGTTCTAAACTAACAAAAGGAGGAACTGTATTTAAGAGAAAGTGAAACGTATTAAAATGGAAGGATAAGAAAGAAGTACTTATAATATCAACAAACACATTGGTGCATTATGCAAATACACAACTAGAGTAGAAACAGGAAAACCAGTTATTATTGATTACAATCAGAATATCTCTGGCATTGACAGAAATGACCAGATGGTTTCATATTACACCACTCCCAGATGGGACCTAAAAGGATTTTTTCACCTAGTTTATGGAATAGTACTTATATATAAAATTAAATTGAATCCAAGAAAATTAGTTACTTAAGAGTTCAGAGAAAGAGTATTATTGAATTTATTGGTAAAAGAGATTGCTCAACCAAGTAAAAAGCAATCACCAAAAGAAAATCATTACCAAAAGGAAAATTGTGAAAAGAATTCGGTGTAGTAATTATTCTTCTAAAAAAACATAGAAGTCAAACTTATTGTGTTTGCGAAATTTTCACAAAAATGGACAGAATGTTGACTTATGCGTTGAACCTTGCTACAAGGAGTCTGATTCACGTCAGCGTTTAGTCCTATTAATTCAAATCTATATTTAGTAATCTATATTTTGTATCGAAAACACTTGAAATTGATATTGAGGTGGAAATTGCTGCTTTTCTATCCGTTTCTAATATGAGCCATTCATTAAGGTTCATTCATTAAACTTGGTAATTATAGATCAGCGTCTTATATATGAGTCGGATCAAAATATCTCACAGGAATCCGTTCTCCTCATTTTGTTAGTGTAACTATCAAGAAAAGTAGTGAGTGTTTATCTCACATATTTTAACATATGTGCTTGACCTGTGGGGTCTAAACTCTAAATGTATCCTGGTAGCAAACCTGTTAATAAAATTTCTAGTCAAAACACCACACATCAAAACTGAAGAGGATGGGAAATCGTAAAGCTTGCAAAATTCTAAAGATATTTTTAATAAAGAGAATTTTTGAAATCTTATTAACCTAAGATTAACTAGCTGAAAGGTGCAGTTCCAGATGGAGCGTACAACTTAAATAACAATTATACGCTGCACATATTATTTATTTTCAATATAAATGAATAAGATGCATACGCATTTATAAACGAAGGTAACTATTAATTACAATTAGAAAATATAATTTAAAAAATTGTTCATCAATAACAATTACGTTGCATCATTTGACATTGGCGAAAACTTATTATGTTATTTACTTTAGTTGTATCACTTTTAAGATCAGTCCTTCCTATTTTCTCACACGTACATTAATTTCTATACTTTTATCTTATTAATTAAGAATATAGAATATAGTATAATAAGTATTGTTTCATTTTTGAAAAAAATAATAGAAATCACATTTATATGAGATTTGATCTTGTATATGATCTTGATTTGACATTTATACGAGATTTGATCTTGTATTCATTTATCATAATACATATTTAAACAATTATTATAAAAATTAAATAATTGATCCCTATTATACAATTATTTCTATTTAAAGTTGATATTATTTAATAGCAATAGTTTTAGTGAAAGTTGTTAAATAAAATTTGTAGGTTTATTGATAAACGTTAATTTGGATCAACTATTCATATAAAAACCTAATTTGAATTCACGAAAGAAACGTTTGACACTTGGCTTTAATTATTAACTAGTAAATCCAGAAAGGAAATCAGCTGTCGTGTTAAACAAGCAATACATTTATACTTATTCTAATGGATAGAAGGGGAAGGATCGACCAAGATCATTCTCCTCTATTCTCTACCACATCTCCCCTTATCCTCTCATTCTCTCCACGGCCCCTATTCTTGAGCATTCCCTCCTTTCTCCTTTACTCCCCCCCCTCCTTCCACCTCACTGCCGGACTTCTACTTTACCAGATCTTCCCACATTTTCATATTCCTCCACCCCTTCATCCAATTCCCCTTACTCACCCCCCTCTATACCTACCCTACTTCCTACTTTCTGATCCACTCGACTATTGCTACCCTTATCTTAACCCAGCTCCCTCTTACTTCAACCTACTATCCCTATGTTAATTTCTTATCCCTTACCGCATTCATCACTCTTTCAATTTTTACACTTCCTCGCCCCTCTTGCCCAAAACATATCCTCCAATTCTCTCCATACATTCTCTCCTCTTCATTCCATTGTAGTCCCCCATACTCTATCATCCAAACGCATCCACGTTTCTTCACCCATTCCACACTCTACATCTTCTCCCTATTTCACTTATCCATTACCTATTACCCCGCTCTTCACTTCCACACCTAAACTTCGCAATCATCCTTTTCTCTTTATGCTTAATCCAGACTGTAAATAACTAGTTATCCCTTCTTCCCCCATTATCCATTCATATTTTCTATTAAACTTACTCACTCTAAAACGTACAAACCTGTCTTGCCTCTCCACATCCTTCATTCTCTCCGCCACCTCATCCACCTTCCACAACTGTCCCTCCCAATCTTCTCATGGATCACCCTATTCTTCCTTACAGTTTCCTTCTCGTTTCCAACCATTTAGTCTCCTTTATACCCATATCCGTCTCATTCATATCTTTTACGCATACGTCCTTTACTAATCTCCACTCTTTATCTATCCACACTTTTCTTTCAAACCTCACCATCTTTCTCACTCCAGATATTCAGCGTTTATATTTCTCCGTTTTCTGCATCACTATTTCATACGCTGTCATCCTGTCAACCCCTAATATCCTCTTTAAACACACAGCTTACACCCTTTCTATCTATCATATTCCTCTGGCTCACCGCCCACACTTTAGGCCCATACTTCAACACATTCTTCACACACGTCTACATAATAACCATCCTCATTTTCACCGATTCTCCAAACCTTTACTTCCATCTCAATCTTTCATAGACTCCCCACGCCTGTCTTACTACCATTCTCACGTGTTCAGCGCATGATCCACATTGCAGTAACATGAACCCAAGATACTTATATCTCTTCACCACTTCTATTCTCTCCCTCCCATACATCTATTGAAATTGAAATTAGGATAAGAAATGAATATAGGGATAGTAGGTTGTGGTAAGAGGGAGCTTGGTTAAGATAAAGGTAGCAATAGGCGAGTGGATCAGAAAGTAGGAAGTAGGGTAGGTATAGAAGGGTTGATTAAGGGGAATTGGATGTAGGGGTGGAGGAATATGAATATCTGAAAATGTGGGAAGATCTGGTAGTAGAAGTACGGCAGTGAATGGGGGGAGGGGGCAGTAAAGGAGAAAGGAGGGTAGGCTCAAGAATAGGGGGTGTGGAGAGCATGAGAGGATAAGGAGAGATGAGGTAGAGAATAGAGAAGAATGGTCTTGGTTGATTCTTCCCCATATATCCATTAGAATAAGTATAAATGTATTGTATTTCGGAATTTTTAAAGAATGTATCATTTTTTTTGTTTATTTTATTTGTTTGCTAGAATTGTTACATTTTGTTTTTATTCCTTTTTCGTTTAACCTTGTAAAGGAATATTTATGGATTGATGTATACAGGCTTATACTCATGATCAAAATTGTATGTTGTTACCTTATTTCTATGTAAATTTAATATTATGCTAATAAAGATATCTATCTATCTATCCATCTATCAATCAATAGATGTTTATTTTAATGTACTAGTTGCGAGCAAAATTTCAGCCTTGGCATAAAAACCGGGTGTTTAGGAATAATAAAAGTGCCTGATTTCCGCCATATAGAAAAAAGATAAACCTTTCACTGCCTTCAAAGGTTATAAAATTCCTCAAGAAATTTCAATCAAGTCAATCCAGTAGTTGGGAGATTTTTCGTATGAGAAAACTATTTGTTTTTTACTAATGGTCTTCTGTATTTTTTACGTACTTAAATACTACTTTACACACATGTATTTTTTATATACTACGCACATGTATGAAAAATAAAAATGATAACAAGGAGTCAAAACTATAGTATGCCAAGCACACCAAAAGGTATGCAGTGCCATCAATCTAAAGATAGTCAAATATGCTGATATTTTCCCATAGCTAGTTGTTATTAATAATATTAAAAAAAATAATATTAAAAACCTCTAATACCTGTATGGTATGGTGACATCGCCGGCTCTAATATTCTATTTGATTCGATTTTCATTTCATGCATTGTGATTGGAGCCAATGGCGTTAAAGAACCAGTGCCTGTTTACCAGAAATTTTCAAAACATAACGATTCAATAATTTTTCACGATTCATGAAATAATTCCATCACCAAATTATTATTTGTAAATCCATTTGTTGCCAACACCGTCACCAAAATTCTATTCATCATGAATAGCCAATTAATTATCTACAGTGTGGATATAAGATACCAACACCAATTTCTACTTTTGAAGCAGACACTCAATGAATGTATTTTTGTGGTATCAACTTAACAGTATTAAAAATTTAATATTGGTAGTTAATATTGCTATATTTAGTATTGGTATAATTTTCGGTGTTCCTAAATTATTTTTTCCGCTAATTTTAGATTCTCATTAGTTTTTTCGGCTTAAGTTGATGTCAGGGGGACCCGAAAAAATAATATGCCTGCTTCGATTTTAATCCGGTAATAAGGGTCGAACAACCGTTCAACGTTGATTTTCTAATCAACGAAATAATCTTTTTCTTAGAAATAATTTTTTTCTGGTAAAGTTAATGCAGCTTTTGATGAAAGAACATATTGGAAATAATGAAAACATTAAAAT
>WYDF02010907.1:0-13655 GCA_009867245.2 Adranes taylori
AGAGGCCTTACAAGAAACGAAATAGCGAATGCCTTGGCTACAGAGTAAATCTGTCACAAATTTACTAGCTCAGAGCCTGTATAGGAATACCTGTAAGTTGCATTATTAAAGTAATAAGAAACTAACCTATCCAAGAACACGTAGGCTACTGCATGAAGTTCGGAGGCAACTTCATAGAAAAGTCTTGTCATATTAGAACCTGAGCAACGAATGGAGATTTTGGTTGGAGCAAAACGAGTTAGTCCAACACATTGTATGCGAGTGTTGTATAATAAAAAGTCTTTATTTAGCATATAAATTGGAACATTAGAACTCTGAGAGTCTATATTATTAAATCGGAGCAACGAATGTATACTCTGCAGTAGTACAAACATACTTTCACCAGAAAATATTAAAACTGGTATAAAACATAGACATGTTGGACTGGTACGCAAGGGCGCCCATATGATTGATTTAAAAAAAAAAGGGGGGGGGGGCTCTATTTGCAAATCTAAAAAGTTATAACGGTACATTTGTACATTTATTTTTACTTTACATTTTCAAGAAATACAAAGCGGCTAGTGCGGATCTAGCCACCAAGGGAGGGAGGCTTGACCATTCAAATAGGTGACTCGAGCCCCATAGCCCCTTGGTTCCATTTGTGTTCGATATTAATTTAGGCAAATCTTGGTATAGAATAATAATAATAGTAACTAACTTACCTTGGCACACAAAACTAGATGGAGTTTCACCAGGATGTATTCGAGCTAAAATTAATACAATTTTTTGTTTTTCTGCCTGTTTTTTGGAAGTATTTGGCAATTTTCCTATAGTTAACGTATCTAGTTTCCTCTGTTGCTAAAAATTTTTAGTAATAAAAAAGAGTCATAATTCTGTTAATATACCAATATATTGTTAATATGTACTTACTATACTATTTGTCAGCAGTTCTCTTTTAAAATGATTTCCCAGATGTACAGCTCTCGCTTCAAGATTGGCAAGAAACGCTTGCAGTCGCGTATAACTGTATGGTGGAGCCAAAGCAAATTGAAATACATCATCTTCCTTATCGAAACAGAATGCGAAACTTAATACATAATTATATTTATGATACGGTGACCGTTGATAGTAAACATAGCGTTTAGGTATTCTTTGCCTGAAATCTCATGCAATACTTTTTAAACTCATTTTGTTAATTTTAAGATTTGCTGATCCATAATAAGGTTTTAGTTATTAATAAAATAAAATAAAATTAGAGTTGTACTTCCTTATTCTTTGCGACCGGTTTCGATTTTTAAGAAATAATCATCACGCAGTGCTTTAGCGAATGAATTAAGATGAATCTACATTCTTATTAATATGAATCAAAGAATAAGGAAGTACAACTCTAATTTTATTTTATTTAGAGTTGTACTTCCCTATTCTTTTTATTCTTTGCGGCCGGTTTCGATTAAAAAAAAATCATCATCAGGCAGTGTTTTAGCGAATGAATTAATATGAATCTATTAATTCATTCGCTAAAACACGACCTGATGATGATTTTTTAAAAATCGAAACCGGTCGCAAAGAAGTTTGACAACGAACTTTGATAGTTAGCAAAAACAAGGAATGTTGATTCATATTAATTTATTCACTAAAACATACCTGATAATGATTTTTAAAAAATCGAAACCGGTCGCAAAGGATATTAATGAAATCATTTTCTTAAGTTTATAAATACCATTTTGGACGAGTGGATGATTTTACTATTGGAGTCATTTTGCTATTAAATAAATTTCTTCCTTTGCTTATATTTACCAGATTAAAAATGACTCTCTAAAAATAAAATGAGTTATTTTGTTTAATAAATTCTACAATTCAATTATGTATTGTGGATTACATTATGCTGTTACCAGACGGACATGTGATTGGACAAACAGGGTTTATTAGTCCGTTTTCAAATTACAATAATAAGACTTTCTGATAAAATTTTATTTTCAACATGTCTAAGAGTTGCAATAACAACCGTGTTTTGTTGTTATTTTTATATGAGCTATTTAACGTTGAAATTGTGTGAAACTCACTAAATTATATACAATAAAAAAATTACTTGATCTTGTCTGACGTTATCAACTGTGAAATTAAACCAAAACCGTAATTTGGGCGAACAAGTATCCGCTCTGATGTACAGATCATATTCATATTCATTAACCAAATCAACTCGTCCCAAATTTCCCGTTTCGTATGACGCATCGAAGCACAAATGGCCGCGTTTCGCTTTACCACTATGTCCAGCTGGCCGCATTATTTGACGACTTACGTTTCCAGTACCGCCTTCACCATCGCTGCCTTCGCTATCTACCAGAAAAATAAGTTTTTATCGAATATTTGATCATCAGTTTTGAATTATTTCAAAGAGACCTTGTTTGGGGAATGACTCAATATTATTGATTTTGTTGCTCTAACTAAACAAATAATAAACTTGATAAATGTAGGAATCACAAATTTAATGTACTGAACTGACTTAAATAGTGTATAATTTCATCATCGTTGGAAATGCATCAATAAAAACCCTAGAAGTTCTTAACACTAGAACTTTGATGCTTCAGTGTAAAATCATAAAACAAGACTATTTAGATTTTTACAAAACTTAACACTAATACCTTTAAATAAATGTTTAGCTAGAAATTGGAATCTCGTATGAGGGTTGGAGTCCACATTTTGAATAATTAAAATTTCATTATATCAAAAAACTTTATTTATTGAACAAGATTATACAGTGCCTTTTGCTAGAAGGTGCATTTTAGTTGACATGGTTCGGGGAGACATTACCCTTTAATCAGAACTAAATATAATAGCTTTTAAATTTAAAAGTCTATTTATTTAGTTTCGATGAAGGGGTAATAGTCTCTCCGTAATATGCCAACTATATTAATTACTACAACGAGCCTTATTAAAATGTTCAGAATGCGATTCTAATCTAATTTTAAAACACTAAAATGACAAACGTGTTTATACTGACATAAAACCATAGAGATGCTCAGACTGCGATTCTAGTTTCAGACAAATAGATAATTTAAACAGGCGTAAGCTTACTTATACTAGACAGAAAGCACACAAACGCTTAAGATGCCAATTCCAGTTCCAGATATTAATTTAATTTAGCCAGTTATCAACTTATTCATGCGTGTTTTTCATTAAATTTTTTAGAATGCGATTCTAGTTTTAAATGTAAATTTAGATTACATGCATAATTGTAGATTCCAAATCTTTATTATACGATCCTACTTCCAGAGAAATGGAATATCCATAAATTTATTCATAGTGGAGATAAACCATACAAATGCTTAAAAAATGATTTATTTCGCAAAAAGGCTCTTGTATAATATTTTTCAATAAATGGAGTTTTTCGAAATACTGAAATATTAATTATCTAGCTTTTTATCAAAATTAATTTGTTTTTCCCTAGTCCGAGACGAGTCAAAAAGCAAAATACATTCCATAGTAATTTTCAAATATTTTATGATGCCATTTCAAGTATCTACACCCTATTTTTATATTTGATTCAATGATTTAATAAATACATTTGTTGTACATAGAATATCATTTTGCTGATTAAAATATTGAAGAGTTTTTTTTCATCAACTGGCCATAACAGTTAAACAATTTAGTTAAATCAATATTACCCTCTTCGATGCGTTGATAAATACTCGTATGTTGTAAAAAGTCATAACCAATCATAACCGATCCTCCTATGACTTAGTAACTATATGTGATTAAATTTTCTTACATTTTTACGCATTTTCTGAATATAACACTTCTCACATAATTTACACATGCCACATGTACCCGCGTATATTTATGTAAAATACATTTTCATTACAATACAGCACCAGAACTATGTTGTTCATCATCTACTATTCGCGCTTAAACTACACCAAATGCCGAAAGTTCTAATGCTTTTAGTAAGATGTATTTATTTATTTCTATAGGTGTTCTAGTTCACTATTTTACTATTCAAGATCACTATTTTACACTTAGGTCTTCTTTGGTGAAGATTTTCTTAATGAGAAGTTTATTTAGGTTACAAAAACACAAGAAGAAACAAGTGAGAACTTTAATGATTGTCGGTTGATGTTCAAAGCCTCTATAAGCATTTATACATCAATCTTATAGACAAAGTGAAAAGCACACTGGAAAATCGGTTTAATACAGAGATAATGTGCTTTATTTCAAATATGAAATAATTTCCGCTTAATCACTTGAGGCAATTTTGATTACCCTCGAATGATGCTCAATCAGGAAATGTTCTGAGATTTAGCAATGTCAGAAAATATTAAATTTTCTCGTGCCCCGGAAATCATTAAGTTTTACAAACCTCGAACATATTAACAATCACTTATTCCAGAATTTGTAAAAGTTTAGAAATTATTTTTGACAATACCAGTGACAACATGTACCACAGAACGTTCGTTTTCTACCCTGAGACGTCTTAGGACCTACCTGCGGTCGATGCTAATGCAGCATAGGTTGAGCGAAGTGACTCATTGCAGTATTAATAAGGATATGGTAGTAAATGTCGATGTGGGAAGTGTGATTAATGAGCGAGCATCTGTCAAAATATTTTCCTTGTTAAATAAATATAATTCATTTGCGAAATTTCACGGTCAAAAACATTTTAAAAAACGTGGTAACAGCTGGACTATGTCATTTTTCATTTTTTGTCAACATAGACACCAATAATGAGACAAATGAAGATAGTTGCCCAAAATATCGCATTAAAAAATCTATAATTGCACATAAATCTTTGATTATAAAAAATAAAACATCAAATATCCTACAATTCATTTTTAGGATTGTGAATTGTAAGATTATGATTATGAAAAGCTTTAGTTTACGTACTTTCACCTTTACCCCCCTTAACAAAATCAAAAGCCGGCGCCTATGCAAATGACAGATGTATTTTAATTTTATAGAGCTAATCTAATGTAACTTAAATTGGAGTGCGAGAACCAGAACTGTACGATGCACGAATCAAATATTGACACCATAAGTCAGAAAATAATAACCTAAAGTAATCAAGGAAACGGAAGATATGATACATGTGAATAAAAACAATACTTTAACATAAATAAAAACAGGCGAGTACTCTTGTAAAAAACTGATATACAAGAGATTGTCAGTTAGAGTACTCGCCGGTAAGTCGAAAGGAATCGCTTAAAGTCTGGGTGTAAACTCTGCTGTTACTCCTTGGAACAAATTTCCAAGTGTCGATATGATACTGAAACGTTGCTGTAACAAGTTGTGCAAGCCTTACAAACTTGTACAGCAAGGTTTTTACACATAAATATTAAATTATAGTAAACATAAAAATGTAAATGAAATTTAAATAGAAGAATTTTAAAAATAAATAGGCTTTCAGTATTCAAAAAAGGCACGGGAGTGTAAACAGGCTTTCGGTTTTAAATAAAAAAAATTTAAACGGAAGTTAAAAGCAAAAATTATTAATTGAAGACAGTACCAAGAATATGAACGTCTCTAATAAGTTAATAATTAAATAATTCGTTCAAGTTCCAATCGGAACGAGTGGGTTAAACAAATAAAATATAAGAGCTTTCAAGTATCTACCGGTGCGAAAGTTTCTAAATAAAATTAATTAAAAAAACTAATTTAAATAAAATAAAGGAGTTTTGAAGTACAGCAATGTGCCAAGGTTTCTAAATAAAATGTATTAAATTTAATAAAGAAAGATTAACTAATAACACCAGTCTTAAGGTTCCGAAAGGAACACGAGTTTTTAAATTTAAAAAATTATGCTTCTAAATACTAAGACGTTTTTTTAAATAAAACAAATAGAGCTTACAAGTACCTACCCGGTGCGAAAGTTTCTAAAATAAAATTAATTTAATAAAAAATTAATTAAAAGAAATACAGAGAACTTTCAATCTACCCGCTGCGAAAGTTTGTAAATAACAACGAAATATAAGAGCTTTCAAGTATCTTCAGGTGCGAAAGTTTCTAATTAAATTTAATTTAAATAAAAAGTAATTTAAGAAACAAAGAAGACCCTTCAAGTACCTGCCAGTGCGAAAGTTTCTAAATAAAATTAATTTAAAGAAATAAAAAGAATTTTCAAGTGCCTGACGGTACGAAAGTTTCTAAATAAAATAATGTTGAGACTTTCACCTAAAAAATTATAAAGAAATAATCATCCGTCTAAATATAAAAGACAGAGATAATAAAAGTTTTTCGTGTTTAGAACAGCTTCAACAAATTAAATTAAGAAGAAATAATAATCATAATTCATAATAACATGAGTGCAAACATGGAAAACCAAGCTACAGAAATAAAACGAATGATCGATCAGTGAGTCAAGGACAGAAAGAAGGTTGGCTGATATGAAGGAAGCCTTCGCTGAATTCCTCATGAAGCTAGCTGATAACCTAGTGAAAAAGGTCGCAGTTAGCCCAGACATAAAACAATGGGACATGGAAAAAAGAGATTATCAAGTTAGCATTAGAACTGTGTGTTTTACTCAACCACGTCTATCTAACGGTACTCCATAGTAATTGGATTTAGTTCTAGTTACAAGCCAACAGAAGAGTGAAGATACAATTACCCCTTTTGTTGCAGGAAGGATCAAATAGACATAATTAATCAAGTAGACAATCAATCAAAAGAGCATACATCGATTTAGAAGAAACATAAAGGAATTTTGATTACATAAACAAGAATTATTCAAACAATATAAATCAGGCGCCATTCGAGTTTCTATGAAAGAATGGAACAATCATATCAGCTGGCCAGTTGTTTTTGGTTCGTAAAGTTGGATTCTCTCACCACATTAATAGGAGGCGGAATATAAAAACAAGAGTTAGTATATTTTTACAGACCTTTTTATACGAATTTAAACGAACTGATATTAGATATCCCAGAAAATAACTTAACAGAGTAACCATGTTGGATTTATATCACTCAAATAAAGCCACATACTATAAATATTTGTTGGAAAAGGCAAGATGACGCTAATTCTTGCTGACGAGAAAACGACGAAAAAGTTGACATAAATTCTGCTCTTTGTGTTTCCGCTAATGACGAATCTGATTTTATACCAGTTTGACAATCATAAAAGTAGCGATGAAGAAAATAAGATATGAAACAAATCGGGCACATCATTGTTTTAAATAACATTGCAAGATTCATTTTACAATTAAGTTGTATCTTATAAGAGTTAATGTATAACAATAAGCTTACAACAATAATAAAAAACACCGGTCTCATGTAACGCAGAAGACTATTGCGGGTATGTAAACAAGTTTTTATGCTTGGTACTATGGATATGTGCATAATTGGCTTATTCCATAGTTAACATATGCATGACACAAAATATTATATATACAGTAGAATTTAGATTATTCGAGTCTCGATTGTTCGATTTTTCCATAAATCCGAGTTAGTGAAAAAATCAGTTTCAAGAAAAACCTTTGTTGTTTCGAAAAGAATTTGAAGAGGGCAATGAAAACTTCACTGCTTGTGTAGGCTAGTTTGACAAGTGGAAAAAAAGTTATGGTATCCGGCAACTAGAGATCTTTGGAGAGAAGCTATTTGCTAATTCTGAAGCCGCCGTCGTACAATGTTGCAGGAAAAGTCGTGGAAAATGAAAACTTTACGCTACAACAGCCATCCATTCTTCCTTGCTTGCACCTCATCTCGTCCAGCTCCGGATACCCAGCGCCTGCACATCCTTTCTCTTCCGTGGTCTGCCTGGCTTCCTTCTGTGGTCCGGTTGCTGGTCGAGAATCATCTTGGGGATTCTATCTCTCACCATTCTTATAACATGCCCCAGGTACCGCAGCCGCCTCTTCCTCACCTCAGCAACCAACTCAATATCACTGTGGGGCTAATATACTTCTTAGTCTATTCGAATGTGCCACTCGGCAACACAAATCGGTATGAGGATTTTTCACAGCACCTTTCTTTGCCACACCTGGAGCAGATTCTTGTTACGTTTAGTGAGCGTCCAAGTTTCACATCCATAGAGCACCACTGGTCGAATTATAATGCGGTAACGATGAGCTTGAACTTTCTATAGAGGGTTGAGGATTTCAGTAGTTTATTAAAAGCATAGAAGCATCTGTTCCCTGCGGAAATTCGTGCTTTTATCTCTGTACGGATCTCGTTGTTCTCAGTCATCAGGGTTCCTAGGTACTTGAACTTTTCAATTCTCTCGTACCTTCCTTCTTCGTATTCCAAGTGACTCATCGCACAGAACCTTTTCTTTTCACAGGACCTAAGCGCCTCCCGCCTTCACTCATGTGTTGCAGCGCCTCTGTTAATGATCTGGAGCTTCTACCAAGAAGGACAACATCATCTGCGAAGGGCATGTACTGAAGGGATCTGGTGTAGATAGTTCCTCGTGGATTGAGTGGGATCCTCCGCAGGACATGCTCCAGGCAGAGATTGAACAAGATCGTCGAAAGTGCATCTCCTTGTCGCAGCCTTCTTCGCACCGCGAATTGCCTTTTAACTGCCCCTGGAACTTGACTCTGGCCCTAGTGCAAAGTCCACCGAATCAGCCGTAATGACAGGATGTGGTCCAAGGTTGACCTGTTGCGCCGAAACCCAAACTGGTATTCGCCTAATTTCTTCTCCCCATATGTCTCAAGCCTCCTTGCCATTACCTTTTAAAGATCCTGTATGCAACGTTCAAAAGAGAAATCTCATGATAGTTACTCCAAGTCATCTTGTCATTCTTTTTTTGGATGGGATAAATCACAGTTGTGTTCTAATCTTCTGGAATGTTTTTGTTTCCTATTCTGAACGAATGAGATTGTACATAATGTCGCTTACCTCCTCCCCATCATACTTGAAAAGTTCAACTGGGATGTCATCCTTACCTGGCGCGCAGCTGTTGCGCATTAAGAAGATCGACTCTTCCATCTCTTTTCGGGTCACTTTTGGGACAACCCTCTCTTCGCCAGCGTTGTCCATCTGGCGATCCCTCACCTGGGCTGGTGTTTCCGGGGTTCCCTGCTCCGCAGCATTCAGAAGGTTTTCAAAAGATTCTACCCATCTCTCCACTATGACGCTGTCATCTCCTATCAAGTTACCAGCTTTGTCCTTACAAAATGTTGTTCTTGGATGGAAACCTTTCTTTGATATCCCTGGTCCCTTGGAACATTTGTATCGTTTCCTTATGGTCTGCATCTCAGTACTTGGAAACACAGTAGTTGGAATTTCACCAGCCATGTGCAAGCGTTTCAACGTTTTCGTTCTTTCCAACCGTACCTGCATCTGCTAAGGGTGGAGATCAGAAACTTTGCGTTTCTGTAATATTTTCCGAACTTTCCAGTTAGTTCCTTGGCTATTTTTCTGGTGCTTCGCCTCAGATTTCGTTGAATTCAAGCCTTGACTTTACGAATCATATCAGCAGTTTTATTCGTTGTAATGATGTATGTTTCGCTAAACACATTTTCTATTTGCTTTCAAATGTTCGAGCTTTTTAACAATAGCTGAATTTGCATTTCCAGCCAAATGAAGTGCAATAACACTGACGTTTGAAATCCATGGCCAATATTTTTTTTTTTTTTGAGTGACAAGTAACGAAAATGCTTTCGTACGTTTGTTGACAACTACATGAACTAACGGGTTGTCAAATTTGACCAAAATACATTAAACAGGTTTACAGCTATAGCAGTTTGAAGTTGGGACACTTCATACCTCGCATCATATATATGAAGGTTCTAAATAAATAAAGACTTGTTTCATAACAATAGATTCGAATTTATGAAAACGAACCGCATCACAAAATAGACTAATAGCTTAACAGGTTCCGAAAATTTAAGTTCAATTCGGCTAATTAATTAACTTAACATGAACTCAATTACTCAAAAAACTTACATGACAGTCTAGCACTCTGTCTAAAATTCATCTAAATGATGCGGTATGAGTGGTCTACAATATAGATCTCAAAACACGATACATTAATGTAGATTTCCCAATCAGTGATGGACTGCCCGGCGGACTATCGGAAATTTCCCGGTGGCCTGGTTGCTCAAAATTTAAAATGGCCCGTGGCCTGTAAGCGAAAACTGGAATTGTGGTCCGATATATTCTAGCTTCATTCTAATGTTTTAAGAAGTTTCGGAACCAAAACTAAATATGAAACAAGAACTAAGAACACCTATACGTATGAGGCGTAAATGTATATAGGCAAGTACTTAAACACCAATTTCGAATAAACTGTATACTCTATTTTGCACGGAATTACATCGGAAATTAGATCTTTTAACGCACGAACATTACAACACGAAAATCATTTCTCGCGTGATCTTTATCACTTTTATAATCTAACATTTAAAATAACTTGCTACGAGGACGCCCCTAGAATATAACCAAGTATTGACCGATAGTCGGAATTAAATTCGGTGATTAATGGACAAATTGCCATCATAAACTTTTTCTTCTACTTTACGCTTCTTAAAAGTATCAAAACTATTATTGTGTTTTATAAATATATCCTGATTTCAATTTACACATTGTTTTATTTTTTAAAACGCTTTTTTTATATTTCTCATTGGCAAAGGTAATTTCAACATAAATACTTTCAAGAATTGTGATAATTAGACTTTCGCATACTACTTCTGCAGTGGGCGCTAGATTTCTATTTCACTAGATGTCTATTTCACATTTCAATTCCAAATTTGTATTTCACAAGATTTCTATTTGCCAATGGGCCCTAGATTACGCTACAAGAGCGTAATCTAATACTAAAGAAACTAAAATCAGCACATGAAATTAATTTTATGTTTTAGAACAGGCATTCTGGCAATTAACCTAAATCAATTTCTGGGCCGCATTGACAAAAAAAGATAATTTCAGGAGCCAGAACCGTATTTAATAATCTTCATTATGGTATATTTAATTTTTTTTAATAAAAAATTTACAATATAATTCTAAAATATAAAATTTATAATAAAATACTTCTTTTTTAATTTAAATTTTTTTTAAAACATATTTTGAACTATAAGAATTTCAAATTGTGCAAATTATAAAAATTTGATTTTTTATGTATTTTATGTGAATTTTAAACAAAAATTCACGCGTGTAAAAACATATCAAAACATCATTAGCTTGCCAAAAAATATTCATTTTTTCCATTTTTAATATACTTTTTTACTTTCAAATAATTTTTTTACAAAATAAATCTTTCAAATATAAAGTTTTTACTTTCAAAATGATATATTATAAACAATTTTATATTTTAATAATTTGTCTAACCTCAAATTTTTGTAGTTTAAAAATTATATTTCTAAAAGATTGATATTTATAAACATATACCTATATCTTTTGAAATTTTATACTTCAAAAACTGTAATTAAAAAAATTGCCCGTGCCAAAAGTCACATGGCTAATCGCCAGATTGCAAAAAATACCATTGTCAGCTTGCAAAAAAATATAATAACAATTTTATATTTACCATTTTTTCTAGTTTGAAAATTTTATATTTTTATAATTTGTATATATTTGAAATATCTGTAGTTCAAAACTGATGTAATACAAAAAATATATTTTTGAAACATTTATATATTTTTGAAATTTTATTTTTAAAAAACGTTGCACTACAAATTTCGTATTAAAAAAATTCTTGCATCAAAATATTTTATTTTAAAATCAATTTGGCTAATCCCCAGCTCGCCAGAGAAAATACCATTGTCAACCTGCATAAAAATATAATAACAAGAATTTTATATTACCTATTTTTTCTATATTGATAATTTTATATTTTAATATGTTGTATATAATTGAAATATTTGTAGTTCAAAAGTTATGCAATACAAAAGAATATATTTCGGAAATATTTTTATTTCAAAACAAATACCTATGAATTTTTGAAATTTTATATTTGAATAACTTTACACTGTAAAATTTTCGTATTTAAAAACAATTCGAAACGTGTCAAAACCTTTTTTTAATCACATTGGCTAATTGCCAGCTCGTCAAAAAATACCATTGTCAATTTGCAAAAAATATAATAGCAAGAATTTTATATTATCCATTTTTTCTATTTTGAAAATTATATATTATAAAAAAATTATATTTTAATAATTTGAATGTTTCAAATTTTTGTAGTTCAAAAATTATGTAATAAAAGAAATATATTTTTAAAATATTTCTATTTAAGAACAGATACCTATATACTTTTAAAATTTTATATTTCAAAACCTTTCACTTCAAAATTTTTGTATTTAAAAAAATTGACGCGTGTCAAAACATTTTGTTTTAAAATCACATTGGCTAATCGCCCGCTCGTCAAAAAAGTACCATCGTCAACTCGCAAAAAATATAATAAGAAGAATTTTATATAATCCTTTTTTTGTATTTTCAATTTTATATATTATAAAAAATTTTATATTTTAATAGTTTGTAATAAAAAATATATATTATGTAAATATATATAAAATTATTTAATCAAAATATATATTTTTTAAATATTTATACCTGTATATTTTTAAAATTTTATATTACAAAAACTTTACGCTGTAAATTCACTCACGCCAAAACATTTTGTTTCAAAATCACATTGGCTAATCGCTAGCTCGCCAGAAAAAGTACCATTGTCAACTTGCAAAAAAATATTAGAACAAGAAGTTTATATTATCCATTTTTTCTATTTAGAAAATTTTATATTTTAATAATTTGTATATATTTGAAATACTTGTAGTTCAAAAATTATGTAGTACAAAAAAATATATTTCTGAAATATTTATATTTAAAAACAGATTCTTACTTTTAAAATTTTATTTTTAGAAAAACAATGTAAAATTTTTGTATTTAAAAAAAATTACGCGTGTCAAAACAATTTGTTTTAAAATTACATTGGCTAATCGCCATCTCGCCAAAAACGAAATACCATCAGCAGCTTGCACAAGATAGAAAATAATAACAAGAATTTTAGATTATTCATAATTTCTATTTTGAAAATTATACATTTTAAAAATTTTTATATTTTAATAATTTGTATATATGTATTTAAAATTTGTATTGTTCAAAATATATATTTTAATAAAATTAATATTTAAAAATAATATAATTAAGAAAGATATATATTTTTATATCTTAAACACTATATCGAAAAAATTTTTAATCTAAAAAAATTTAGAATTACAAAAAATGAAGGTTATGAAATACGATATTGTGACTCCTTTTTTTTTCGTCATTGTGACCGCGAAATTAGTTTGGGCATTGAATTTATATATAAGTTCTTATGTTAAATATTATTTTAAAGTAAATCACAAGAACAACCAAAATGTATAAAAATATATTTGGTGTTACCAAAAAGTATTTCAATGTTTTTTTTTATTATCTTAATTTGGATTAACTGATTCATAGTTGACATTGACAAAATTGAAGTCTCTTAGTCTTATATATGTTCCTCAAGTTTAGTTTTTCCAATTTTCATGGGAACCGAAATTTTTAGGAACCGAGAGTGCATTTTTCTCAAGGTCAAATTACTCAAGGTTAAAATCGACTTAAGTTTGACACTTTCTGGCTTACTGGCTTTCTACCCTTTTGATTTATTTGGCTTCTGAATTTCTGGCCTTTGACCCTTTTGACATTTTCTAGCCATTTAGCGTTTTCGCTTCCTGGCTTTCTACTTTTTTGATCTTTTGGTTGCGGGTGTTCTGGCCTTTGGC
>WYDF02010918.1:0-13654 GCA_009867245.2 Adranes taylori
ACATATATATATATATATATATTTATATATATATATATATATATATATTATAAAGCTATTTTTATTAGTGTTTAATTAGTTATCTGTAAATTTTAGCTCAGATTTCAGTAATTTTAAGTTAATGTAAACAAAAACATCTTTCATACATTAAAAATTAAACAAATGTTTGCGAAACAGTAAAGTATTCACTTTGTGTTATTCGTCATGTTTGAAGATGCTCCTTGTTGTTTTTTTTAAATGCAAACATCCATCTGTGCTAACATAAGTCATAAGCTATTCAATACTGTGTCGCACAAAATTGGATAGTTCACAGAAGCGTTTACAAAACGTATGTTTTTAAGTAACGATTCTGTTTCCTACTGCATCGATGCATTTTCCGCATTTACAGGATTAGCATTTACAGATTTTATATTTGAAACGCTGCATTTTACCAGTTCATATCTTTAGAAATGCTATTATTCCTATACCGAAATGTTGATATAAAATTGCATTGAAAACGTAGTTGTACATATATCGAAACGTCGGTGTTTTCTAAGTATATCTGTATTTGTGAAATATATCATATGTTACAATACCAAAATTAGGGTTATTATTTATATTCTATGCCTTATCCAATTTTTGATACAAGTGTGTACGCATTGATCGGTATGGCGATAATATACGATTATGATCGGTGATAAACGATCACAAGCACGTGGCCGGTGATTACAAATTTATTAAACAAACATACATACATTTAATTTTATTATATATTTAATCAATCTATGTATCCAAATAAAAATATAACCTCAAAACGCGACTTCAATTGTTTGTTTACATTCTTATGAAGACGGTGATATTGAAGATTTGCGAGCAATGAGTAAAAAAGTGTCCGAGAATGGACCCCTGTGCATTCACCAATATTTTAATACATTTTATCAAATAAGTAATCAGAATGGTGAATGCGCCGGACCTTATTGAGCAAAATAGTCTTTGACTTGAAGGAGAATGCCCAATTTCCTTTAGGAAAAACAGTAGTATTGTACTATATTAGCCTACTTCACATCTAATAGGTTTTACTTCTTTGTGTGTTCTTAAATAGCTAAACGACCTACATTTCATGAACGTACCATGTATAGTGTACTCCATTGGGTTACAGCTTACACCAAACTATTTTTAATCCGATTTTCAAATGAAATTATACATAAAAACGAAAGATTCTTGCTCTGATGCGATACCTGTACTGTTTGTACATTAATACATAACTAATTTAACGGGCGATAAGCTATAACTTTGTAGCTTACGACCGTTTCGAGTTACGTATTATATTAATTTGTCGATCGTATTATGAAGAAGTGAATTTTTACGGTATTATTTTTTGAAAGTTTTAAAAAAGAAGTTATGTTTGAATATAATATTACTTTATTTATGTGCAGTAGGTAGGAGAACCTGTGCTTCACTAGCTTCTATGGTAAACACGCCTCTGTAGTAATTACAAAAACACATAAAATAATGAATTTTGCGTAAGTTGTTACTGAATTATTCTTATCAAAGCAAGATTATAATTGCAAATTTTTACTACTACAATATTTTTTATACTTTATTCTGTTTATTTGTAAGATAAGCTGCTCATTCCATTAGATAATACAGATTTGGGTTAGAAGTTCGCATGTTCTTAATTATTATAACAAAGTACTTTAATTTCTTATATGATAAACACAGAAAGGCAATAACAAGTTTAAATAGTTTGGTTTATAGTTCTCTAATAGTTATAACTTCAAATAATGCTTCTATTCGCGATTTTAATTTACTGACAATATGTTGTGAAGCTAATTATAATGCAAAAATGTTTAGTATGTTCCATACTATTTCCATTAGCAAAATAATAAATAAAGTTGCGAGATGAAGGTAACTCAATATTTGATATTAATGATTCTTCTGATTGGATTTCGTGGCTTCTTTTTGGCTTCTTCGGTACATTGATGGCTGATTCAAACTAATTGAATGCTGAACATTTAATGATGATGTACGTTGATCCAGCCAGTTGACATGATGAAGATAGGAACATGGTGTGAAATATATTATTGAAGATGCGTTGAAATTTTATGAATTAGAAAAATGAATTTTGTGATGATTTCGTATTTATTCGCTGTTGCCGAAGTATTAACGGAACAATCACTGGTAGTAATCTACACGTGCCTCTGTAGTTGTAGATATGCCATCTCCGTTGTCCCGGTGCGTTAGGTGGTTGGTTGGCCTCTTCCTCTGACGTTGACTTCATGGCCTTCCCGTTGACGAAGAATTTTATCACTGAAGGTTATGAAATATTGGTTTGAGTGAATGAGTGATGGAATGAGTGAGTGATATGCATGAAAGAAATATTGATATGAAGTTAGTGAAGAGAGTATGAAACATGCGGCAGAAAATTAGATGATGTAGCTTATGTATAATTGATTCGATTATTGTGAATTTTTGATACTGACTGTAGTCGAATTTAATTTAATTTAAATTAAATTAAATAAGCGATTTTTGTTTGTGGCACCTACTGTAGATACCAAACAGTGCAAATTCAGCTCACTCTGTGAAAATAAGTTGGTCACCTAATGGAGAATTATTTCTGATTGAGCTGTGCGAAAGTCCTTACTCAAGAACTATCAAAATAACACCCAAAATCTGTCTGAAGAATGCTAGCTTCTATGGCTCCTTTTATGCAAATTTTATGAGAAGGAGCTGCTTTAGGCGAATCGGCTGGCCAGTGGCATTCGACGGCGTCGGCCGCAAAAAAATCGTGGCTTGAAGGAAGCTTCTGCTACAACATTGTGGGTAAGTTCGAAGTTTGCCCAATAGAACTTCTAATAAAATGTGTTGAATTATCATCCAAATAGATTCGTCGATTGCATCAAAAGGGTGCAAAGCTTAACGACTTATTTAAAAACAAGTGGTGGAAATAATCGTTATGGGTTTTCCAGTAAAAATAATAATAGGTTAAAATCGCCACCGCAAAAGCAATACGTTAAGTCGGAAAAGTTAAAAAAAATGTCGTTACGAATATTGAAATGTGAAAATTTCGTATACGTATGAAAATGCACCTATACATACATGAAACCTTTGATGGTCGCTTTCTACACTGCACTGCTTTTGTATAAATGTGTGTAATATTATATCCGTGTTGCGGCACGTTTATGGGATTACGTCGGCAAGTCTTAATCTTTTTAACGATATTTGGGTTTTACTTTAAACGTATTAAATCTTTTATAAGATTAAAATATTAACATTAATGGTAATTAGTTATTACTCACTGATTCATTAATTGGTATATTACATTTGTTTGAAGAATTGGATTAGATTAGTCAATTTATATATTATATTAGTGGATTACTCATTAAATTGATGAATTATTAGAGAATTGCACATTGCAACCGTTAATTATTTGAATTATTAATAATCCGGTATCAAAGTATTTCAATCCTGTGCAGCACAGTTATGTAGCACAGGAATTTTATATATGATTTCATATTTCGTTTTGAAATGAATTCTTTTCATATCCAAAACATTTCTCTTACATAAAATCTGCAGAGCTTAGAACTGCAACGCACTATACAATGCAAGGAAACTTCTTTATAACTTTCATTTTCTGTTAGATTTACTAGTCTCGTATTTACAAGTCTGGGTTAAAAAACTAACTACAGTTTAGTGGTACCTTAAATAATTTAAAATATCTATTACATTTTTTGTTTATAATTGGAAGACGCACATATAAAAAAAACACTCGTGTGGGGTAGGATTGATTATTCAAATGAATGATTGAAGTGGTTTCACTTCAATACGTACAATAGCAGATTGCTGTTAGTTATCATCAAAGATGAGCATATGGCCTTATTTACATCCGATTTGGGACCGATCAAAATAATATTAACGATACAGTGAGGTCTAGTTAATTCAATACATTCTAAAATTGGAAGTTATATATTTTAATAGGTAAAATAAATTTTTGAAGTACCTCATCATATTCTATTTATATCAGCACATTCAGTTTTAACCAAAGAACCTTTTCGTACAATTAGGTTTACTACCATTGACTGTTGAAAATCCAGGAGATAAAGAACAATAAATAAATTTTAGAACTGATTTTACCTCTATTTGGCCTGAATCTGAAATCAGTTACGTTCTATCTGCTCTACTTTTTTAGATCAGTGTTTTTACCATTGTACCGTTAATAATACGTTTCTTCTACAATATGCATTTTTATTCATATATAACTTTCACAGTAGGAAACCGCAGAAGTAACTGTATTTTTGTCATTATACCGTTAATAATATGTTTCTTCTACATCATCCATTTTTAGTTCATATATAAATTTTGCAGTAAGAAGGCGCATCAAAAGCTGTATTTTTGTCATTTGTGTGGTATTTATGTGTTTAGGAAAAAGTTTTTATATAGTTATCTTAAAATGTATTGTTTTGTAGATTGTATTTGTGTTGTTGAATCTAAATATTTAATACATCGCTCCTTATTCCCACATCTAAACCTAGCAATCAAACTTTTCTCTCCTATACTGAGATCTGACTTCAGATATGTGGCCATCTTTACTGCTAATCCACTTGTACTTACCAAGAGAGGAAATAATAAGAGGTAGCAGGTATACCTCTTATTCTTTCCTCTCTCTCTCTTGCAACTCATCTCATTCTCTCCATGATCTCATTTACCCCTTCATTACCACAACTCATTTTCTCAAACCATCTTTCCGATGACCAGCCACCATTCTATTCACCTTTTTTCTACATTCAATCCATTCATTCGCACATCCATACTTTTCCCCACCTTTCAGCCCTTCCAGATATACTTCCTTAACCATTTTTCCCCGCTCTTCTTCCATAACTTCACTTCAAATTTTACCATTCTATTCACTCCACTTAACCAACATTTCTGTCCTCCCATCTCCTCCAATACTATATCATTCCTTGTATTGCTATGCAATCTCAGTAATCTTTTCATACATCCGTTCTGCACACTTTCCAAACTCTTCCTATCAGCCACCGCCCACACTTCCGCTCCATACATCATAATACTATTAATAGGCACCTCCATGATCTTCATCCTCATTTTCACTGACTCCCCAAATCTCTTTTCCCATACCATTCTCAGTCTCTCAATAGCCCCCTTGCCTTCTTCCATACCATATCCACGTGCTCTTTACACGTCTCGTTTTGAGCCAGTGCAAGTCCTAAATATTTAAATGACTTTCAATGTATTCTCCCCCTATATAAAAAAGATCTTTTCTACTGTGACTACCTCCCTTCATACATACCATTACTTTGGTCTCTTTCACACTCACTGCCCGCCCCCTTCTATCCATAGATCCTTTCAATCTTCCAATCATTTCTTTCATTTCCTCACAGCTATTCGCCGTACATACAATATCATCTGCATACGTTAACAAATAGGGTTCAATATCAATTGCTCACTCAACGAAAATGAAAGAAGAATACAACATCATTGCTTTGATCTTGCGGAGATAAAGTATCATGAACATAAATGGGTGATTTGTGTGAACTTAAAAATGGTAAACTTTTCTTAGACAGCAAAGTGACTACACCAAATATCCTTCCTTCTTGTACTTCTGAGATAGCAGGGACAAAACACACCACTGGGTCAGAAAAATTTGGTCTAAGAGAGAAAACATGAACATTGGGGGAAAGAATGTCATATTATCGACCCCTTAGTTAAACAAGAGTAAATCATTTTTCCTCCACTGTATACCAAGCTGGGACTTATGAAACAATTTGTAAAGGCTCTTGATCAGAACGGATCAGGTTTTGCATTTGTAAGGAAAAAAAAATCCTTGATTAAGTGCGGAAACAATTAAAGCAGAAATATTTAACGGCGCACAAAAAAAAAACAACTTTTTAAGGATCCTGCTGAATGCGATAAATGGGGCTGAGCAAAAAGTTTGGATTTCATTTATTGCAGTTGTCAGATGTCTAGAAAATATTACTGGAATCAATCGAAATAACCGTACAAGTGGACTTTTCCTGATTTAGTCTCTTCAAACGCCTGGTTCCTCACTCAGAGGAAGTGCGGACCCCAACGTTTTACCAGCGACCAGAGCTGTTTGAGGGCAAGTGTCGTCTCTCTGATATGATTCTCATGAAGGTGACAGTGATTATGAGGGATGTTATCAATGTCTCAACGTTTGGCCCACGATGAGTTAAATGACCTCACCAGATATCTCAACCCGTCAAAAAAAGCTTCTGATGTACTGGCTTCCAGGTTGCACGACAAAAACTTACTGAAACAAGGATCCAAAATTATCTTTTACCATAGAAGAGAAAAGGATCTGCTAGCCTTCTTTTCTCAAGAACACAATCTTGTATTTTGTCTTCTTGAAAAATTGCTCTTCTTAAATATTTTTCAGATGATTGACGCCTATTTATTGATAGCTCAAAGTGAATTTAGAAATGTGTCCTACACAATGGGAACAAATATGGTTCAATATCAATGGCTCACTAAACGAAAATGAAAGAAGAATACAATATCATTCCTTTGGGCTTGGAAAAGATATAGTCTCATGAACATCAATGACAGCTACTAATTTGTGTGGACTTAAAAATGTTAAACTTTTCTTAGACAACAAAGTGACTACTTTTCTTAGACAACAAAGATTATCATTAACGACCCGTTACTTAAACAAGAGTAAATCTTCTTTACTCTACTCTACATCAAGCTGGGACTTATGACAAAAATTGTAAAGGCTCTTGATCAGAACTGATCATGTTTTGCATTTGTAAGGAAAAAACTGCCTCAGTTGATTGCGGAAACAATTAAGGCAGATATATTTAACAGCGCACAAATGAAACAACTTGAGCTGGTAGATGATGAATATGAGTATTAAGGTGCATTATTTATAGAGCCACTTAGACCTTTTTCCTAAAAAGTTAGAAACACAGTATCTCCAGCAAATAGATACACACCGATCCTGAGAAGGTGACCGCCATCAGGAAAATGGCTATTCTGAGGAACGTGAAACATGTGCAATCTTTCCTGCAAACATGCAACTGGTATCGGAGATTCATACTAAAATTTTTGCACGTTGCCAAGCTATTATCGGCCTTAACCACGCCGTACGCAAAATGGACATGGAATGCGGAACAGGAAACTATATTAATCAGTTAAAAACTTTATTGTGTACGGCTTTGATTTTAAAACAAGCCTAAGACGCAACCGTATACTATGAAAACCGACACTAGAGTATTAGACCAACGAGAGAGGAAGCAGGTCCCGTCGAATATGTCCGCCATCACTTCCTTGATATTTCTTCCAGCCGGCTGGTGTCTTGTACCAGCATACTTCCAGAATGGTGTGGCGTATTGCGCGGTTGGTCCAACTCCAGGTTGATACAGTCCTACAGGTGCTGATAGTTCACCAAGCCCCATTGTATCGACGACCCAATGTGGATCTACCTCATACTGTACATTTGGGAATTCCCGACTGCGCACGGTCCACCGCCTTCAGCCGATCCAGTATCACCGGTCACAGCTACAACAGCTGCTGTCAGTATTCCACAATCAACATTAAATCAAACCCCTTCAGCATATCTCGAGGTGAAGGATTTCACCAGGATATTAAAATTGTGGAGGACCACTTCCAAGGAAGATGGTATATGCATATGATGCCAGATTATTGCTAGAGTTTTAAAAGGAACTGTTCCAAACTACATTCAAGAATGTCACAGAATAGAAGCTCCAAAGTGTTCAGTGACTAAGTTGGTTTTTTGAGACTTTGCCTCTATCTTTATAGAGAATAATATTTATATAATATAATAATAAAAATTCCGTGGTTAGCTTTTTATTTGATCCACGGATTTAACTTACAAGGCCGTATTACAGGACTGGATCCGGTAGACTTTTATTCCTTTTCAAACTCAGCTAAGACAGACGTAACGTATGTGGATGTCGAACATACTGATATTACAAAATTCGGTTCTTGGCTTACTTTGGGCGGTACCGATTTTTGGCCAAATGGTAGTTCTTTTCGGCCAGGATGTGTACGTTTAGCTTGTAGCCATGAACGTTTTCCGGAATATTTTGTCGAAAATATACTATAACCTAAACATTTTCTTGTCCATAAATGCATATGGTATAATACGTACTTCACGAAAGAATTTTGTTCAGGTGATAAGAACGTAATGGGAGAATATGTTAACAAAAACGCCAGAGGGCACTACTATCGGGCATAAACTAATGCCATATTTGAATTCAGGGCATCAAATTCATATAAAATTAGCTCCAAATATCCCGGCACCAAAACACCTGTTAACCTGTGAATCAGTGAATCAATTATGCAAGTTACACCTGAATAAATATTGCACGTTAAAAATATTTTAACTACAACATTTTTTTCATAATTTTCATATAGTTATTTCATATCTATAAGAAAATATAAATACTATATCTTAAATATTATAAGGCAATCTATTTTGAATTACACCCTCTATTTTCGATTTCATAATAATGTATCTGATCGGAAAACCTAATCTGATTTCGTCGACAGCGCAAAACTGTTGCCGGAAATTCGATGGACTTTAACAAAGTCAGATTACATGCACCCTTAACTGAACAAAATATATTTGAAGAGGAACAAAATCGGGGTCTTCAATATAGTTATATGTAACGCTTTAGATTTTGACAAAAATGTAGGCAATATTTGTTTCCATATATCTATAATTCTGTTTTATCTTCTACTATTTTTATTTTTAGTTTCTTCTATTTTTGTTTTTTTATTATATTTTTTATATCACATTTTATTATACAATTTAATTTTGTTTTATATTCATTATAAATTATGAAGATTAGAATCACTTTGTTATTGGCATACAGTACATAGCCTCCAACAGAAACGACAAATTAATAAACAATCATTAGCCAATTAATTCACAAACTATCAAACAAATAAACAAATCGATATTTAAATAAATCAAGAATTGATATTTAATTAATACAATTTTAACGACGAAAACATTTGCGATGCTTTACCTCCAGTTTTTTTTTTATAGCAGTCATTGAACTCTTCGTATAGAGAGATGTTGACAACAGCCGCTAGCCAAACGGCGTTTACAGATGGAGGAGAGAAAGATAGAGCTGACTGCAGAAAGCTACGTAGCGTTCTCATCAAGCTACACATAGTGGGAGGAGAGAGAGAGAGAGAGAGCTATGCCGCAAGCCACACAACCCCTGTAGTCTTATGGGTATAGAGAGAGGTAGAAGAGAAAGTGAGATGGAAAACATACAGCGTTCGCATTTCAATGATTCTTTTTTTGCTGTTTCTCTTTGAGTAAGTGTTTTTCACGTTTTTGTGTGTTTGCACCGCATGCAGAACGTAAGCAAAAAACGGTACGAGACAGCGGAGAGAGAGAGAGCGGTGTGTTTTGTTCTCTTCTAAGGCGCTTTGGTCTTCGCGGGCATTTTTTCCATGGACTCAATTCACCTTGCATTTTATTATCCTTATCTATTCTCCTTATCTATTCTCCTTATCTATTATCCTTAGGAAGACTTCTTAATGGCTCCCTGGCCCCTATGACGATTTCTAATGCTTAACGGTTATTAGGTGAATTTTCCTATGTTGCTTGAAAGAAGCGATGCTGTCCATGTAAAAATTGCCGCGATTATTCCTCGATTGGCTATACGCTGCCTTTGAAGGGGATTGCAGCTCGCTGTTCGTTTGCACGTTAAATCTGATTGGAGAGTTCCCTATCATAGAATCCTAGAATCTTGGCAGGGATATTATGCGATATTTTTCCTTAAAATTCGTAACGAATGAAAAGACATTTCTAATTCGAGGAAAATTTTTCCTTCCTAAAGATTTTAACACAAATTTCGTCCAAGCCTAGATACCGCCGGGAACGTTCAGAGCTATTACTATCGAAGCCGAGCACCAAAAATCTTCGCTTTCATATAAAAAGCTATACCCAAGCCGGTTTCAAACCGGCCTCAGGCATTTAAGACATTTTGGGTCTTGTTTCTGTTTGACGATGAGAGAGCAATTTTTGCACAGTTCTATCAGTAATGATACTCTAATAAGCAACCAACATATTCTTGTAGAATGAGTTATATTTCGCAGTCCTGCATTTGTTTGGCCGCTAAGTAGGCACCACCAACAACATTATTTATTTATGCTTCAAATTTATAAAATTAAATTAAATTCACCCGATTCTCACAACAAGAAATCAGGTAAACAAGACTTACACTCCTGAACTTTTGGCAGTAATCTTTCGATCCCTCAATATCTAATTCTTTAATCTCTATTCTCCCATCCATCTACACACTTTAAAGCCCTCTCCATGACATCATGAGAAAGCAAGGACGACGCCACCAGAAGAAGCCGAAAGCCTTACGTAAGGCTTACTTGGACCGTACAAGTAGCCCTGATAGAACACCCGAGAGAACAAGCAAGATACTTGGTCGACGGCGAACCCCCGGTGCCAGAGCCATCATCAAATCATCCGCCAAACCAAACTGAAGATCCGTGGATTCCATTAGGTTCGCCACTATCTCGCACACCACCCGGAGACGTCCCGTTACCACCGACGCTAGGTAAAAGATGGTTATAATCAGTAACGACAGAAGAACATCGTCGCTGTCTCATCCGAGGCATTTGCGGCGACAGTGACTAACATCGACGCATTCTCCACTGTTCCTCACACGTCGCAACATCGACAGCTCCGAATTCATGTACCAACGTAAATTTTATATTTTAATCTTTTAACTGGAAAGAAGACGTCCTAAATATCAATAAAAGCCAACTTAAGTAAGCACACAACATGAAAAAATTAATGCTTGCATCCTTCGAAATATGTACTTTAATATTGCACAACTATTCACCTATATATAATTATTTAGCATAACAATATAAGAGGCCGGATTTAAAAAATCAGCTCGAGCAGACAAATGGAATTGCACGAGCATTTATGTTGCAGAAAATATAACCTGTTACAACTATAACCTGTTACAACTTTGCTCCAGATTTGTTTTTTATGTTTCGATTTTTACATAACATTGCTTTTAACATCTATTTTTGTTCATTCCGTTTGAAGTTTTGATGTATCCCTCAGTAATACACTCAGCATGCTGTTTAGTAGATGAAAGCACGAAATCTTTAAGAACTATTTCTGTGTACACTATTGGATGCGGCAGTTTTGAAACCATTACTATAAACCATAGATGGTATTACTTTTAAAAAATATAATGTTAATAATTAAGTGAGGTAATCACCTCGAAAACTGCATATCAACTTTTAGGAATATTAGATTGGCCCAAAAAGCGAGCGAAGTGCAGATGCCAAGTGCCCTAACATAGGCGATAGTTTTTCTTTGCCAACTTTAACTTCCTAAACGTCGATATCCAGTTTTCGAGCGGATTAACTCAGTTAATTATTAACTTATTAAAAGTAAGCTATATATTCTTAATTGTAGGATCTATACATACTATCTATATATTCTTAATTAATAACCTACGGCTTAGCGCGTCTGCTAATACTAGAGATAATCTAGAGGTGGCAATTGCAAAAATAGGCGAACTTTAATTGTCTAAGGCCCTAATTGCGTTAATTCCTAATCGTTTGTATGAAATACCTCCCTAATAGATTGTCTCATCGCTTGGTTGTTTCGTATAATTGCATTTGATTTCATAAGATTTCTTCAGTTATAATATAGGCATACAATTATACGTACGTATATTCATATAAAAGATTTTCAAATTGGTTTGGTAGCTGAGGTGTGCACTTAGAGGAGCGTTGGTTTTCGTTGGCGAATGCAGCGATGCGCTGTGAGGGCAGAGGGTGCTAATGGAGGCTGTTGCCTATGCTAGTAGGTGCGCATCTGCCATTACCTCGCTTTTTTTGCCAATTTGAACTTCCTAAATGTCGATATGCAGTTCCAAGGTGATTAACTTACTTAACAAATAGTTATACTTCTATTTGTATAATAGCTTGTCTCATCGTTTGGTTACTTCGTATAATTGCATTTAATTTCATAAGATCTCTTTAGTTATAATATAGGATACAATTAATTATACGTATGTATATTCATATAAACGATTTTCAAATTGGTTTGCTGGGCGAAGGTGGTGCTCTTAGAGGGGCGTTGTATTTCGTTGGCTAGTAGGGCTAGTGGCTAGTTAAAGTTAAATTTTAAGGCGTAATTTTAATTGTATGAGAATTATTTGGTCTTGGTCAGTAAGGTCATATATAACAAGATCTTGTAGTCCTTCTCGTCTAAATTTTCAACTGAGTTCAGCAACCAATGCCGCCTTGTTACTAAAATCATTCTATAGACAGCTTGTGTGATGAATGTTGTAGCTTGATGAAAATTTAAAGACTTTTTATCTTTGAATTTTTAAAACTCTTCAAAATATTGTAACTACATACTCTCAATTGTAAGTTAGTAACCTTCTAACTTTAACTGCTTATAACACTAGCACATCCTTTAAATAGCCTACCCATCAATTCACCACCGGGAAAATCCTCCGATCTTCGTATTTGCCCCGACGTGGACAACTTTGCTCGCACGCCAGACTCCCAGGAACTTTTCAATTCACCTACGCATATTCGCCAACTCATGTATCGCCGGTTCTCATATTTACCTGCGGCGCGGAAATCGAAGCTGTTGGCTTTGCCTTTTGGTTAGTAACCTTGTAACTTCAACTGCTTATAACATTAGTCGCCTACCTATCAATTCACCTCTGGGAAAATCTCCCTGTCCCCCAATTTACCTCTGGCGCGGACAGCTTTGCTACGGCTTGCAGCCGCTCTTGACTCACTTCTGAAAAATTTCTAACAAGGCAGATTTGCGTGTTTTGCAGCCAGGATTTGGGGAAATACCAAAAACGGCAATCTGACAATGCTTTGTATGACTGCATTGAACTTTTGAATTCGACATTTTATTAATGGGATATTTTTAACCTTGTCGAGGAAGCTGTCATTTTCTTAAGAAGTCCCTTTATAATGTACTCATGAATTCGAGAACCGATGAAGTTGTCTACCCATGAATCTCTCGGCTTCCGTATTTGCATACGACGCGGCCTGCGGCCGCTCTTGACTCCAATCTTTTTCAGGTAATTTATAACAGGGCAGTCTGGCGTGTAATGCTTCATTTGAACGATCTGCAATTAAGCTTTGTATTACGTTACAGGAACATTCTCGTCAGATCTTAGAAATATCGCAAAAAACATTTTCGGCTTAAATGTATCAATGCTGCAAAACTGTGAAGTTTGGAGTCGACCTGCTACTGCTTCGAAGTATCAAGGAAAGAATGTTTCAATATTATAAGTAGCGTTGTCGTGTTGTATCTCAGATATGGAATAGCACAAACATATTTGTATATATGCCATAGATCTCTATATCAATTCAGAATTGCAGAAACGTTCCTCAAATGTTTGGGATAACTGTGACAATAAATTTGTTACAAACTTTATAATAAAAAATACATTTCCTATAAATAAATATAAACTATAAAAAAGATAAATTATAGTACCGCATTTTATTAGTATGCATTTTAAAAAAATATTAGGCACCACCAATTAACTTCAAAAAGTTGTATAATATCAAAACACTTTTAGATACAATTCAAAACCAAACAAATCCCAAAATTATTAATTATACGTACCTGTTCCAGAATAACGTA
>WYDF02010928.1:0-13654 GCA_009867245.2 Adranes taylori
CAGGGACAAAACCTATTTATAATCACTACTAGATTCATCCTCGGATTACTTGTAAGCACTAAGAAATTTGAAATATGTTGAAACTTTTTTGAAAAATATTGGAACTTTTTGAAAGAAATTCAATTGTATTCACTTAAAAAAAAACGTTTGAAGTGTTATTATTTCATATAATATCGATGAATTAACAACTGTATCGGAAGTACTAAGTCGGAAGAGGCCTGGTGAGTAATAAGAAGTTAATGAAAAGATCCATACCAACCTACAACTAATAAATCTGGATACCTTACACTATGAGCAACTTCTGCGAAGAAACCTTAAAGAGTTCCAACAAATTCACATCATTACATATCATACCCAATTGACAAATTGAAGTAATAACTGCAAAAGTATTTATGGCCGCCGTTAATGGGTTTATAAATGGTAAAACATCAGGGCGAGGTAGGTACCGTAAACATCGAGCTTAGCACTATTTGAGTATCTTGCTAGTGGGTGTAAAATGTCAGTCCACTTTAAAAAAGGGTACATCGATAATATATTCATGGAAGAGAATAAGGAGGACCGCGCAAATTATAAGGGCATCACTCTTACCTCTATCGATTTAATCTGTGGTAAAATCCTAAAAACCTGAATATGTAAAGAAATGACCGAAAGAGAAGACCATAGCGAATTCCATGCGAGAAGATTCTGCTCCCACCATCTCCTATTCATCTCCCACGTATAAAAATGTGGCAAAATAAGAATAAATGATACATAAAAGCCACACAGGATCTGTATACCGCTATTCATTACCATGTAAATGAGGACTCCTTACTTTATAAAATTCATTTAAACAAAACAAATATAGGAACACGGGAATATAGATTAATAACGACTTACAGAATTTGACAATGATCCAGTTATCCGTGCAGATGCTAAAGACAATGGATTTTATATGCCGAGGAAGCTTTTGGAAGAATGCAAGAAATTTAGCCTTCAAATTAACTATTAAAAGAAGGAATATACGGTAATAGAAAGGGTAAAAAATGGTTGATTACTGGAAGATGGAGTATTATGTTACAAACATGTCTAAGGTTGTTTGAATTTTAATTGTTTTCTGTTCTAAATAAATTTTCTTCTAACAATTGATAGCGCCAGCCGCTTTCAAACTATGATCTTTATCAGGGCCCTTATCTGAAAAATATCCATTGCCTGTGCAACGAGTTACGTTTCTCTCGACATATTATCAATCGTCAACTTTTTCCTCTTCTGGAATCATTTCGGGTGCGTGCTCAGCATTCATAGCAATCAAATCTTTGTTATTAAATTCCTTATGGTGTGATACCAATAGCTTAACATATGCTTCTCTAACTAATTCAGCAAGTTCTTCACGAAGAGTTGGTACATCATCAATTTCTTCTGTATCTGTGTGAATACATTCTGACCATATTTCACGCCAAAGCCCGTTCATGCATATTTGTTTTTTACTTCTATCCATGATATTGATATTATCGATAGCCATCTTTATGTTATAATTTTTTTCAGAATTCTTTCATAGTGGGTTTATCTTCTCCATCAGTTTCTTCAATTCGCTGGCCAAACATAGATAATAAATAACTTTTAAAGTTTGGGATAACACCGTGATCCATCTGTTATATGATGGATACTGTATTTTGAGGCATAAAAACAACGTTTATATTTTCTGAAAACTCATCTACATAAATTGAATGTTCTGGGACATTGTCTAATAACAACAACATTTTAAAATAGGCTCTCAGTTAAGGAGCACTGCAATTTTCTATCCAATCTTTAAAAACAGTAGCGGTCATCCATGTATTTAATTTTCACGGCAATAAATCGAAAGAGCACTTTTTTTACACATTTTTCAAAGCTCTTTGATTTTCATAACGGCACACAAGAAAAAGTTTAAATTTAAAATAACCTTTGGCAATTCCTTCTGGAAGAAGTGTCAGCTGATCTTTACTAATCTTATACCCAAGATTTTTTCGATTTTAAAATATATGTTCTCCCTGGTAACATTTTCAAAATAAAAACCAGCAGTTTCATCAACGTTTAGCTTGTACAGCAAAATATCCACTTTCTTCAATAATCGCTTTTAGCTCAGATTTAAATTTATTGGTCGCTGCACTGGCTGCTTCTTCCTTCAATCCAACGTTATGCAAGTTTGCTCGCTTTTTGAAATGTTTGAAGCAATCTTGGTTGGGTTCAAATTCTCATTGCTAGATGATGGAAAATCTTTTTTTTGTCATCATTTTTTCCTTCTGTATTGTTTTTATAATGGGATAAAAAATTTAGAGAGAGCTTACTTGATCCAAAGCCAGTAGACAGATTTGGATTTTGATCGTGTTTTGATTTGTGGCAGAAATTAATATTTCTTCCCTATATGGGCGTCATAACTTTTGTTTGCTTAACTTGTACTTCTTCCGACAGTCTGGCTATATAGTGGAATTTGTCGTTTTGGTGCTCACATAATCTTCCGATCATCTCTTTCCTTCTGACTGTGGCAATAGTAGAAGGTCTGGCGCGTTCAGGTCCTTGCGTAAATGAGCATTTTTGACGTATAAGGGCTGTACACTATTTTCCTAAGCAATTTATGTTGGGCTACGTTTGCTCATTCTTTTGCCTTCTTCGAACCTGGCATCCATTTCTCGTTGCCATACAGTAGTTGTGGGATTAGTACCATATTAAGTAATTTCATCTTTGCAATGTCTGAGATTTTGCTGTCACGTTTTAAGAGATACAATTTATTGGCTGTTCGTAAAGCATAATTTTCACTGTTCTTCACATGTTTGGTAAAATCCAACCTGTTGTCAACTACGACTCCCGAGATATGAGGCTGTGCTTTCACATTGCTTTCAAAATGGATACGTTCCGTTTTTCCCTTGTTGATCTTTATCTTACAATCAGTGAAAAAATCATCCAGGTCTTTAAGGCACTTTTCTGGGGTTCTAGTAACTGCAGCTCGATGATTTTTTGAGCAGACTATAGCCGAGTCGTCAGCAAACTGCAACAGGTTGCAGCCTGGCATTTGTCGAAATTTTGGAATGTCTACCACATATAAGTTGAATATGATGGGGGATATTGGTGAACCTTGTGTCAATCATTGATCCATACGTTTTACTTAAAGTCAATTCCTACTCTGACTATGAACGTTCTTTTTTATAAGAGACTGCTTATTCATTTGGTTAGACCTTTTGGGATTTTGCAATTCCACATTTTATGAATTAATCTTGCGCACCATATTTTGTCGAACGCCTTCTCTATATGTAGAAAGACGGAGTACGTAATTTCCTTTTCATTTTGAACATTGTACACAATGGCTTCGAGATGGGTAGCCTATTGCACTGCAGCTAACTTCGTTCTAAATCCCATTTGGTTTAAATCTATAATTTTGTTATCCTCGAAGAACTTTTGTAATTTAGAGTTCATGATTTTTTCAATTTGTTTAGGAGGCTTATTGGCCGTTTGTTTGGAATACCTGGATTCTCGCTTATTTTGGAATCATGATCACTTATAACGTTTGCTAAATAGGAGCTTTTGATCATTGGATTGTAAATTATTGTTAAATCTTCTGTTGTAGTTTCTGGAATCAGTTTCAATGCTATTGTTGGAATTTAGTCAGGCTTTGGAGACTTCTTGTTGCTAATCTCGCTGATTGTTTTTTTTACCTCTTACGTTGTGATGCAGTCAACCTCTTCTTCTTCTTCTTCTAATTTATAATTTTTGCTGATAGCTATGGATTTGTTTACTTTTTTCTCTATTTTTGCAAATGTTCTTTCCACATTTGTAAATTGTTTTTCCAGATGCTTTGCCATTACATTTGCTTTTTCTTTTGTATAAATACACTGTCCTGTATTCATTTTTTACAGGTTCGTTATCAGTGTTGTTCTTTTTCAGCCTCCTAAATATTTTCCATAAATATTTTCAGTGGATTCATCTTGGCATGATGGAAAATCATTTTTAATATCATTAAAAATACCTTGAGCTTTCTTTTGAACCAGGATTTTGGTCAGTAGGATCCTCCGCTTATTTGGATTTTCTGTCCAAATGCTAAAAAGAGGCTCCATTTTTTATTGAAAGTGAACTTATTTTTTTGGTGATTTGTTTGGATTGTAATGATAATTCTTCTATTTGGTCAGTATCTCGAATATAAATTTTCCTTGCTGCAACAGGAGCTAAGCCAAGAATTCTTCCAATATCAACAGCTTTCTCTCCAGACTTATAACGTTATAAAATTTCCAATTTTAGTTCCCTTGCTTCCCAGCCGTTTTTGACTTATTTTTGTTCTTTTTATAAATTGATTTAGAATGTACAGCAGTACGTAATAGTTTTTTAACAAAAGAAAAAGAACTTATATAAATGAAACAAAAAAGACTAATTCAAATAAACGGCAATTTCCTTTTCCATATTGTTCAAATTGATAAAAATGTAAACCGAATTATTGACGACGCAACTTTGAAATTATGGAATTTCTGTCAACGATGAAACATTGAAACGACCCAAATCGAAGTCTTGGTGTATTTAGTAAATTTATTGCAAGTTCGGCAAATAGGAGGATATACCAAGCAATAATCAGAGAGTATATTGTATAGGGGTGTAAGGTATTTCAAAGAGAAATGAATAAAAACTGAAAGCAATGTAGATGGATTTTTAGACATGGTTGTGGTGCTTATGTCTAACAGTTGATGTCTATAGAAAGTTTTGAAGATAGACACATCTTAATTAAGAAGAATGCTGAAAGAAAGATCAGCCGCAACCAAGAAAATGCGATAGAAATCAATTATTTTTTACCGGAGATATGTAATGAAAGGTAGACAGATAAAATATGAGGATTGGAATCATGGTGTATGGTGTTCCACTGGTACGATATAATGAGGTGTTGTCCATTCAATCTACTCGTTCATTTCATTTTCAATAATAATCGATTTTTCAGTGCTAAATTTAAATTAAAAAATATGTGCCCTCTACATTTGGTTTTCATACTAAAATAGGTTGTGTTTTATAAACTGCGGTACAAATTTCCGCCTTTATCTCGCAATAGAATTTATTATCAGCGCAAAAATGATGGATCTAAAATATAAAATGAAAATGTGTAAAAAATTATTCTTTTAATTAATTTAAAAAAAAAAGTATGAAAATACTATTCGTTCCATACTATTCATTGTAGTTGGGACGTAAGTAGTAGAAAAAATGAATTTGAACGCATTCGCTTTACACTAAATCCTAACGGTGACCGTTAAAATGCAAAGTGGAAAAAGCTATTTTTGTTATGTTTGCTCTCATATATTTAGTCCTGAAGAAGAGGTAATTGTTTCTCCAAAACATGTCAATAAATTATTACTTAATATTATGTGTTTTTATTAAAATATTAAACCTCTATTCAGTAAAAATAATTTACTTTCTCACCTTGTATCCTTAGATGATTTATTTATGGCATAATATGGCGTCACTACATATAGAAATTAGTTTTTACGGCAATACTGAAAAAGACACTTTTGTTAAGGCATTTTATAAGATAATTGTGCGAAAATAATAAACAATAAATTTTCATATATGTAGTTTCTTTTTCACTTGATTAGTAAATATTACTGTGTGATTTTTTATATATATACTATTAAACATATTTAAAATAATAGGTACATTATTATAAAGCTTATCAGTATACAAAAACATTTATACTAATAATAAATGGAATGTATAGAAAATTGTTTTAATTTTATAAATAAAATTTGTTATTTGGCAACAGTTAATTTAATAATTAAACAAAAAAAAATACTTAACAATTAATTATAGTATTAAAGCTTTGTTAATCATTTTTCTAATATAAATATATATGAATACGTCATGTCAATAATTTATTAATTGCATTAAACAAATATTAAATAATAATAAAAAGAAATATTGAACGGCAGGTTCATATTTTATGTCACGTATAAAAATATATTTATATTTATTTATAGGACTTTGTCTAACAGTTAAATTTTTCCCTGTCATATCAAAATATGTTTATCGACCGGATATTTTAGCATCCGGATAACAACCTCGATCGTACCTCTATCAGTCTATCAGTCGAATGAGTTTATAAATTTCTTTTAATTCAAATGAGATAGTAAAACTGGCTCGCGCGCGTGCTTTTATATTATTGTATCATATTGAACTAGAATAAATTGCAGGGTTAAAAGTATTTATAACTTTCTTTACATTAAAGAAATTCTGTATCATAGGCACGACAACAAATTAAAATACATACGTAAGATGTATTTGCGAAGATCTAATATATTTTTCAAAAGTTTTGATCCTTCTTTAGATAGAAAACAAAACAATTGATTTATTTTAAGAATAATTACAATTACTGATTTTGAGATTACTTATTTTGGAAATAAGGACAGTAATTATTTATTTTGAGATCAAATAATTTTAAAATATCAAAATTTCATATTTTTTTAATCTATATTTTTATTATCTTTTTATAAATTTGCATTTATTATCTTTATTTTCTAAATATTGTGAGATTAGCGTTCTAAACGCTCAAGCGATGCAGTAATCTAAAAGTGTGTTTCTCAACCGCAAACGCACCGCGGACTAGAAAAATATATAATTCTCTAACGCAAAGCACTATATACGAGTTCTGATCAGATAATACGCAGAATTTAAAAATTTTGCGGGAACTGACAAATTTTTGTTGTTGCCTTATTGGTAGATATTTCCCCAAACGTATGTTGACAATTACGGCCATATTTGTAATTAAGTTTATTGGTAGTTGTTAATAAGGTATTTGTGTTTTGGTCTCATGGCAATTTATCAGTTGTGAAAAAAATGGAACAAAGTATTTGCATTAAATTTTATCTTAAGAATAGAATAAGGTGCAGCACAGTGCTGGACATGATAATGGTTGCCTTTGGTAATTATGCTATGAATAAAATAAGCATTTAAAGTGGAAGAAGCATTTCCAAATTGACCGCAAAGATATTGAGGATGATAAGTGTCCTGGATGTCCTAACACATCAATAACTGATAATCACATCGAAAAGGTGGAGAAAATAGTTATGGACAACCGCCGAATCACTATCAAGAAAGTTACTGAAGATGTTGAGATATTATTCGGCTCATATTAAGCCATTAGACAAGTGACATCAAAATCTGTTCCCAAATTGTTGAATTTCGATCAAAACTGTGTCCAATTAACGCTATGTAGGAAGCTGCTTAAGAAAATCAACGACAATCCAGAATTTCTTAAACAAATCATAACTGTTGACGAAATATAAGTTATGGATATGACGTTGAAACTAAGGTCAAATCATTCCAATGAAATCGTGCCACGAGCGAAAAAAAGCTCTCTTGAATTTCAAGATTCTACTTAATTTTCTTCTCTATTAATGGCATTGGCATGCTGTACCAGGAGTTCTTGTCACCAAATCGTACTCTCAACAAAGAGTATTTCAAGAAGTTTTACATCGCTGACGTGAAGCAATTCGAAGACAACGTCCGAATTTGTGGCGTGGCAACTCCTGGCAATTGCATCACGATAATGCACCTGCGTACACTTCGTTGATTGTTCGTGAATTTTTGACATAAAACGATACAGTTATGATTTTGCATCCTCCAATTTCACCCGACATGATATGCTGTGACTTTTTGCTATTGCCGAAGAGAAACAAAATACCATGAAAGACGACGTTTTGGCGATTTTCATGAGATCAAGACAGAATTGCTAATAAAAAGTGTATTATGTCTAATGGGAATTACTTTGAAGGGGATAATGTTAACATTAAGGAATAAATAAAGATTATTCGAGAAAAATGGTAATTCTGCGAATTATTTTATCATACCTCGTAATTATTCATTATCTTATGGGAATCAGTAAAATATTCCAGCGAACAGTGATCTAAAAAATAGATTTCATGCATAATTGCAAATAAGTCATTATATTCATTTTATAAAACTCAAGCCGTATCATTGAAAACAGAATTAAAAGAAAATAACATCAAAAAAGAAACAAGGATTGAAATAATTGTTTCCAAGTTTAAGGAATTAAATGATTATTCAAATATTGTATTCTTAGCATCTGCATAAAAGCAAGTAAGCATTCTTCGTACGTGGGATTAAAAAATGAAATATATAATTGTTCCACACTGTATATTCTATATAGTGGAACTTATTATAAAATGGAAGTAATTTTGTACACACCAGAAACCTGGACTAGATGGGTTCACTGCATTTCACAGCTTTATGAAATTTTTCGTTAGTCATGCAATTTTTTTAAAAATTACATAAGAAGACATTCCAAACATTTTGTCTTGCAAAGAGATAAAATTATTACTTATTGAGTTCAAAATAGTTCGTGGACCGATTGCCAACCGTATTTTTCATAAAGTTTCATCATATCATAAAACTTTTCCTCGTATCTTTTATAATATGTAACCTATATCTTTGAAACCGTTAAAACCGGACCCGTTAAAACCTCATTATGGGTATCGTTTTAAAGAGAATCACGAGGAAACTGTTATGGAATAATAAACAAAGTGTTAATAAAAAGTTTGTAAAAAATGTTTTATTTGTTCAAAATTGGCGTAGTATATTCAACTAGTGAAATTTCTAGAATAAAGACTTATTTGGCTTAAATAAGATTCCGCGGTTTTATTTTTCCAACATTCATACAAACCGGGATATTTGAGAAAATTTAAGCATAAGTTTATACCCGTTTAAGCGTTAAACGTTTTTCTGATAAGAGAAAATGAAAACAATTACAGCAGCCCTTTTCGAGAAAATGGACCGGAAAATTTGTATAAAAAAGAACAGACTGTACATAGGAGATTGTAATTTTAGAAATGAGCGATGTGAGCGTACTATGATTCAAAATTTATAGTGTCTGAATTATAGTCGAAATATTTGAAACGCGGCAACGTCGTATTCTATTAAAGATAATCCAATGGGACTAATTCGATTAGAAGCACGATCCAATGTACCATATGTACGAAAAATTTCTTGGAGGTACAAAGAAAAAAATATAAAATGTTTTTCAACTTGCACATCGAATTTCAGAAATAATGTTATGGGGGTCAAGGAACTCCAAATAATGCTTCCAAAATCTCAAATCAAATTCGAAAGGTTTTATGAATCCTGTATCTTTCATATAGAGAAAAAGGACAGGAGAAGGAAAGATCAGAAAAAGCCTTTTTTGAAAGACATTCAAAGCAGAGTAGAGTGAGGTCACATTGTATACAATGTTCCCTCTAATTATACGGTGCAAAAATCTAACCAGAGATGTGGGAGCAAAAGAGTATAAGAGCTGGACACATCAAAATAGTGCATAGAAAATGGCATGACTAAAAGTATTAGTGCTTTATAAACTTTGGCTAAATAATAATATATTAAACAGTGAGTACAGAATTCGAGAAGAAAAGATTAAATTCAGCTACAGATGTTACAATTCAAAAGGATCTCCATACAAAATTGAAAATATCATTGATTGCAAAAAACTTAAAAATAACGAATTAATTTACACTCGCAAAATTTTAATTCTCCCTTAGACAGGGGACAAGTTTCAGGCATTTAATGTTTTAATAATGCTTTTTATTGTGTCAAATCAATACGGTCAACATTGAACATTTTGAGAAACTCTTAAAATATTTTTAAAATCTAAGAATCAAAACTTTTGAATAATTTAATTTAGGCGAAACAAAGAAAACAGAAAATGAATTTCTCCTAGGATATGTAAAATATACAACATTACCTTTATAAATGCTGCATTTCTTCATGCATTTCTTCATATTATTCTAATGCTTCACGTCCTAATTAATAACTTAAAACTTAACCATAAAACGAAAAAGAGATAGAGAGAATGTTATAACAATGGCACAGTTTTTTTTTCTTATTTCGATAATCCTAGTAAAAATCGATTAAAAGAGATCATCATGATTGAAATATCGCAAGATTCCTCAAACGGAATCATGCGGTTTTAAAGAAGAAGAAACCGTCTCTTCAATTAATTACCTTATTTTAAGGTTATTCTATGCGCACATAAATCAGTCGTGCGTTCTCCGCAATTAGATCGCAATCATCGCGTATGAAGAGGACACAATCACCCGCCGCCAATTCGGCAGTTGGTAACCCTCACAGTGTTGTTGTCACGATGGGTGGTAGATTCATTTCATCATGGTGAGACTGCATTTGGTGAGGATGTATATGTTGTTGTTGTTGCTGTTGTTGTTGTTGTTGTTGTTGCTGCTGCTGCTGTTGTTGTTGTTGTTGTTGTTGCTGCTGAACACTTTGTTGTTGTTGTTGTTGATTGAGAGATTGCTGTTTGGATTCTTTTTTCATGCGTTGCTTCAGATGAACTTTGGCATGTCGTTTTTTTTCATCACTACGCGCGAATTTACGGCCACATACATCGCAAGAGAATGGTTTCTCGCCCGTGTGTGTACGAATGTGCGTTGTTAGATGATCGGATCGCGAAAATGATCGCATACAAATTCTGCACTGGAACGGTTTCTGTCCAGTATGAATACGTATATGTCTTGTTAGTTCATCAGAACGCGAAAATCGCCTGTCACAATTTTCAACAGGGCATGCGTATGGCCGTTCGTGTACTGGCGTTTTACTCGGCCGATTCGGGTATTTGCGCGGTTTAACCGGTACTAATTTAAGTGGTACAGGTGATTGTTGATACACTTGCGATAAGATCTCGTGACCTTTACTTGTTGATGGATTATATTCGGCTAACGATACATTATAACCGCTACCCGCTGATTGGCTAACACTCATATCGCCCGAACTAAAAACAGGCTCCTGTTTAGGCACAACAGGAACCATTGCCGAGGAGCCCGGCATCACTAGAGCACTTGATGTAGGCGTCATATATTCGGGACTTTCCCATTCGTATTTATGTGTACTAACTAATGGTTGTTGGCTAGGTCGGGTATATGTTAATTCTTGATGTGTAACGTCCATTTGGGTGCAAGTGGTATAAGCTGGAGGTTGCTTCATATTTAAATTCGTATTGTCTATGCTTAGCATCAGTTGCTCTGTCTGCGACCGTTCATCGTATTGTACCGTACCAGCTGGACTTGGTGTTGCTGATGGATAAGCCTGCTGCGGTGATTGAGAACTTCCCGATTGTCCCAATAATCCAAACATAGCCGGATATAATGGTTTATCACCGCTGGATATTAACCAAGGATTTACAGCTGATGGTGAATGTAAGTCTTGTGATGACATTGTACTTAAAGGACTTCCATGCTGAAGTTGATGTAGGTTTGGACTTTGTGATGCTGTTGGCGTGTAAATATTTCTTTGTTGCATTTTTATCGATTGATTTGGATACATGCTCAACGTACTGCTTCCGTCTTCGTCTTGCCCACATGGACTTATTACGCTCTCTTGGGGCGTCGAACGCTCCAAAATTTGACTTCCAGTTGGAGACTGATGCGGACTGCCTGATTGTTCTAACGATAACTCCTCCGGTTCCAAAGAACCTATAATAGAATAAAAAAAAAGATCGCTTAATACGTAAGAAGCTAATTGTGATGTAATTTCAAAGGTATACATAAATTATAAGTGCAAGTGATAATAAAAACATTGCTATGATAAAATGCATAAAGTGTTAAAAGACATAAGCGAAAATGTGATCATATGTTTTGAAGAGGCGTCATTCATTGTATTTCTGAATGGGACAGAGTATTGATTTATCCAACGCAACGCGTATAATCATGGCGCTAGTGTCGAGGTCACAAACGTTAAATAAAGCGCGACTTTGGAGAAAATAATATTATCTCTTTCTCGTGCAAATTAATACTTGTTGATAAATCTTAAGTAGGTATAAATAGCAATGCTTTTTGTAAACGTGCTGTTTACATTCTTTGAATATTGATTATAGACAAACCGTGAACGTGACATGCGACGCAAGAATCTATTATTAAAACACAGTAGCAGAACTGCGTGCCAGATATAAAAATAGAAGATGAATATTACTCAAATATTTAGTATAACTGACCTGTAATTGGTGGTGGTTCTACAACAGTTGATGGACCAAAAAATGATGGTATATCACCGGAAGTAGTTACCGGCGTATTAAGATCACCGGTTTGCGTTTCCGGAGGCAAAGGCTCCTCAATTTGCGTACAAATGGTTGCGGGCACAGGTGAGCTTCCGCTATCACCACCTGTGGATGAACCCGACGTTTTATATAAACAAGTATCAAAACTTAAAACGTTAAAATGATTTAAATGATGTGCCGCCGCCGCAGCCTCCGTTAAAAGGAATGTATGATGATGTCCGTGATGGTGATGTCCGTGATGAGAGGGTAGCGTTTCCAAAGCGTCCATGATCATCGTGCCAAAGGGATTTTCAAGACCTGGAGCCAGGTCTTTCGAATCGTCGGTACGAACAAGGGAACGTGAATGATGATTTTCCCGACGGTGCTCTTCACCGTTGCGTACTGGATGCCACGTGTTGTAGCACGCGAATCCGAGTTCTAAAACTCGGATTTAAAACTTTTAGTCACTCACTATATATTTATATTTAATAACGCGCGCGTATTTATTGATTAAACCGAAGCGTATATCCGTATACAAGAAACGATCGTATGCGACTATCCTTACAGCTAACTACTAGAACGCTAACTCGTTGACTAAACCGTTTGTAGACTGGGCCTTTACATTTATGAATGGAGCATCTGATCCATATTTGGAACGCGGCGACAGCTTAACGCGACCAATCGAACAGCATTGTAGAATTCCCCACTATCAAAGGGGAGCTATCGTATAGTTCCCACTATTTTCTTAAGCATAGAAGGGGAGCTAGCCAACGAACAACTATCTCTGTCTGCAAGATACGAGAGTGAATATATACTTGCTATTTTAATGACGTAATGTGTGCTCTTGTGTATGATTCTATTGTCTTCAATTTTGTGAGAAAATGTATGACAGCTATGTGTATACGAGCAGCGTATGAGATTTATATTTTCTACGTTGTTGTAATGTAGACAGAATTTGAACGCAACAAAGGACGGTAATCTCTATACAATGCGTATGTGCGTTATTTGTATTCATTGATTTTCAGCTGGCTAGATTTTCAGGGATAGTTATATGTTCATTTGTAAATTATACTTGTTGCAATAATCGGAATGATACGCAGCGCCGGCATTTATACAGAAAGTTAGATTTTTCAATAAATATATTTTGAAATAGTTAATTGTACGATTAGAGTTCTTACATGTTTCGTGAGGACAGTTATACCCATAAATTTGCGTTTAATTGGCATTCATCAGTTGGGTGTGCGAACTGTGTTATTGCTCATGAAAGTCAGGACATCACGGTTTTTGATTGTGGAAAAATTGATTTGAAAATAAAAATAGATTTTCTAAACAAAGAATATTTCATGGGCGGTTGCAGGCAGGCACCATGGGGGCAATAGCCAACGCTATATATTCTTTTTTATCCAACGCTATATATTCTTCATGCATTCCTCGCTGTTGAATGATTTTTATCACTAAACTCAACGTTTCTTGCATTTTTCAACTTTCAGAACATTATATTCCGTCTGTCTCCTTCTTAATTTATTTCCGAACCTTCTACATCAATTATAATAGTTGTTTAATTAAGCAAGCAATCATCGAAAATTGCGAATGATATATGAGAGACCACAAAGGTAGAAAAAA
>WYDF02010939.1:0-13654 GCA_009867245.2 Adranes taylori
CGAACGCAAACAGGGGCATAGAGGGAGAAGGAAAAAGGGGGGGAGGAAGAAGGGGGGGGGGGGGGGGGGGGGGGGGGCATTTATAGGTCGAATAGTATGCAGAAAATGGGATTCAGAAACGAATAAGTTATACGAACAAAATCTAGAAGAGCCACACAAGATTCAAGAGTTCGACGACATAATGAGTTTCCTGGGAAAAGGGTTCCAGTCATTAGAAGCATCAAAGTCCAATAATTCCAACAAAGATAATGGAAATGTGGGATCTGCGATGGCAGTCATCAATCTCAGGAGTGCAATAAACTTAGTGCTAAGTCCGTCGAAGAAACAAGCTAAAAGAAAAAAAAAATATGCTGGGCTTGTATCAAATATTCAGGGAAAGGAAAATATTGGTGCCAAACAAGCTGCGACGTATGTGGGAAAGGGCTTAATACGTTACTTCACACACTGATCTACCAGCCGGCAAAATCTGCAGGAATAGCAAGACCCAAGAAGACATTTGAGCAGATAACAACTTGCAGTGTAGCTTGCAAAGAACCAGAGAGTGAAATAATAGCTACCTTACAAGGAACAGCGTTAGTTAAAGTCAGAGCTCAAGATAGAACTCAAGATGAACTTAGAGCATTAATTGCCCAAGGTTCGCAATCATCATTGATAACGGAACAGTCAACTCAAGCGTTAAAAATTTCTCGGCAGAAATCAAATATATTGCACCAAACACTTAAGGGAGTCGCAGAAGCAACAACAGCTTCAGCCAAATGAAACATAAGGACGAGCTTGCAGCCAAGATTTCAAAGTAATTTCAAGCTTCCAGTGGGTCTAGTGGCATTGAGCAAAAGAACAGAAGACTTCATCAAAAACCAATTAAAGACGTAAAGCTAGAAGAATGGAACAACATTTATATAGCCGACCCATTATCTCATAGACTAGAACCAATAGGTATACTACTTGAAGATAGAAATAAGAAGGTATGGTCTCTAACATATGCTGACGACATTGTATGTATGGCAGAGAGAAAGCAAAAATTGATGAAGTTATTGAATGAATGAATAGATATATGGAGAGGCGAGGTTTAATATTTAATGTGGAGAAAACAAAATGATTGTTTGCAAGAACGGAGGAAGAGGATGTAGTAAGGATGAGTTTAGTATAGGGGGTCGTAAAATTGAATTAGTGAAGTATTTGGGATTTACAATGACGCAAAGTGGAAACTTGAAAGAGCATATGGAGGAAGTTACTAGAAAAGCAAGAGCAGTTATGGAAAGAATGAGGATAGTATGGGAGAGAATGTTTGGGGATTCGGTCAGGATGAGGTTAAGGATAATGAGGGTATGCATAAATAGCATAATGATGAGTATCTGAAGTATGGGCGGTGGAAGAAAGGGAGATAATAGAGAGGCTGCAGGTAAGATGCATGAAAAAGATATTAAAGGAGTAAAGAAAATGTTAAATTATGAGAGGAAGGTGGTGACGGATGGGAATGAGAGATTAGTGAAGGAGGTGTATAGAGTAGGAATGATGAAGGAAAGGACAGATGATTGGAATAATGAATGGATTAAAAAAAGAACAAAGGTAAATGAGCGTATGGGACGGTCAAAATATAGATGGTGGTAAGAGATGGTAAGAGATGAGAAGACATGAAGCGATTGAAAGAATGAAAGATATTGAAAGGCAAGAAAAGTTTAGAAATAGTAGATATAATAAGAGATATAGGTGTATAATAAATGCGGATGGAATAGGTGGTTATTTGGTATCAGGGTTAAGTATGTATGAAAAATGTATGATAGCGAGGTGTAGGTGTGGAAATGATAAGGGGGGGGGGTATAAGTTCTGGAGGAGAGAGGAAGAAAGATTGTGTAGAGTATGTGGGAGAGATGAAGAAAAATGGATGCACTGGATAAGGGAATGCGATGGAATGAATTGGAGCGAGGGAGATAGAGAATTGGGGGAGTACTAGAGGTTAAATCTGGTAGAGAGATAATAATGAAGATAGCGAACAAATTATATGGCAGAAAGTAAGAGAATGAGTAGCGAGATGAAAAGAGGGCTTTAATAGGAAAAACGAGAGAAAGAGGTGAGTAAATGAAGAAGAGAAAAAGGGAATAGGCGGGAATTGGGAGGGGTTAAGGGAAAAGAGCAACGAGGTTACAAAGCGACTTAAGAGGAAAGATAATCAAAAACCTTAACTTATTACCTAAGTTATAAGAAAGGAATATGAGATGTGTTTTATTTGTATTTTTAGGATAAATGGTTCGAATATTTTTACCACTTGGAGCAAACGAACTAGGAAAATTTTTGTTGCCAGGAGTAAGAAAATCAGATGGGCTAATAGCTCAAGAAACGGAGTTCCGTTCGATGTTATCCAGAAATATATACAAGAGAGTAGCAGAAAAGAAACAAATAATTTCCATGACGTCGAAAATTGAAGAAAAAAGCAGTTGACAAAATTCTGGGAGGCGTAAGAAATCGAGGAAGAATAATACAACAACTAATATAATATAACTAAATAATATAATATAACTAGAGTGCAAGAGAAGAAATTCGAAAAAGACGAGTTCTTAAAAACAACATATAAATAGTAGAGGTTGGAGAAACAGCAGCAGTACCGTACCTAGCAGTACCGTACCTTCGAACATTGCATCAACTGGTGGGAGGGGAAGGATGTAGCAATCCAGAAGTGGCAGAAATTGTCAAAAGAGACTTCTACGTGGATGACGTGTTATTAGGAGCTGGCACTATAGAAAAAGCAATAGTATAACAGTGCGGATTAATGTAAATGATGCAGAAAGGAGGATTTGATCTCCGAAAATGGAGTTACAACAAAAAAGAAAGGATGCAGAGGATCCCACAAGAGCTAAGAGATTATCATATTAGCATTTGCATTGTGTTTTACTAACCCTACGTCGGTCTAACAGGTGCTCTATAGTAGTTAGATTAATTTCCCTTTTGTACATGCTTGTTCATAAATCCATATTTTGGATAACACCACATCTCTGGGCATTCATTTGCGATTTATAATTATCAAGTAAAATTTATGTTTGTTTCATGTGTAACGGCTTAAACAAATCGCCAAAATATCTATTGAGTATCTCGACGGAGCAAAGTTCACTCCCAGACGATTATAGTCTGTGATTAGAATTAGTGTTTTTTATATCTCAATATGTAAACACTGTTGCCAAATTATTATTATTTTTCGTGTTTTTCTTCTTGATATTTGGGATAGTTTTTCGTCAAAATACTTTCATAAATAAAACAGAAGATACTTGTAAATAAAATTTTATTATATGTAACCAACTTTGCATGTAGAACATTCCGATTCCGAACATAAGCGCGACAAGACAAAGAAAGAATTATAATGAAAATAAAATGATTATATTTGGGAAACGTATCACAAAATTAAAAAATAAGGTTTAATCTTATTTGTTCAAATGGGAAGAAAATTGTCAAAACAATCAGAACAATGAAAATATAAAAATTCATTAAAACTATTACAAAATCAATTATAGAGCATAGAACACTTAAGGAATGAGAGCAGATAAAATTGAAAAAAAATTCTTTTGACACATCATGACTGGTTTCTTGCTTCTATGGTACTATGTTTGATTTTATTTACAGACTCATGTTTTTATTACCTATATTTCTCATTACTCGTACACAATCTGCATGAATGTCAAAATGCTTTAAATTTTACACGTTAACAAATTGAACAATTACACTCCCCTCATATAATTGAACGTTAGCGAGAAAGATAAGTGGAGTGCTAGCGTAAAAAGAATGGATAGCTGAAGCGACGCCCCTGTCTTTGTGCATATTACAAGTGCGTAAATTTGATAGACATGAAAAATAGAAATATATATTTCTCTTTTGTGTTTTTGGTTTTATGATCAATTGGTTCTAAATTGGTTGATGCATTAACTTTGTCCGCATAGAACTATGTTCACTTTGTTCCTTGCGGAACTCAGCTCCCGCATAGTACTCAGCTCCCATACTCCCAAATGTATAAAAGTTTTGCTTCACACGTGTTGAATTGTTTCTAAATTAAAAACTCCAACTCCACACATCTTCGTTTTCAACTTACCGAATCTGATAAAATCATTTATTTTTTTATATTTTAGCTATAAAACATTTCTCCAGAATATTTGAGCAATCGTTTTCTGTTTATATAAATAAAGATTTAGATCATCATCAGAACTTATATCACATTCTGATGACGTTTGGACACCTGTTTCCATTAAACATTCTTAAAATAAACGTGATTTAATGTAATATTTGCGCTGCAGTGAAATGATAGTGATAAAAGCATGCAAGTATCTCACATTTGGCTAGACCGTACATACATAAATTTAAGTTGACTGTGAATGGATTACGTCTAACAGATGACAAAAAGTTTCAGCTAAACGTTTCAACGTTGAAATCAAAACGATATTCAAACTAATCATCTTGTCACGTCGGTTGCCTTTCTAAAAAATGTACGCCTAAAGATTGGTTTGTGTTTTGCTAGAGCTAGAGCATCTTTCACTGCTCTGATTAAGGTTTCGAAAAGTTCGTCTCAACTCATCGAAAAGATTAATGTACGATAGTCAAAGAATTTCTCACCTGTAAGAGTTTCCTGTGATCGTGTTGAGCTGGTTCGTTCTGGAGTTATAGATGCTGGGAGGCTATTGAGTGCGCCCGGGGCGCCACTCGCCTCCCCTGGGACGGCCAGTTTGCTGAAAATCGAACTTTACCGATCCTAAAATAGAAATCATAAAAGCTGATTTAAACTAGTCAATTGTTAGCGTAATATGTTCCGACAATACGTGCCTTATACTTTAGCATACTATCAACCCCTGTACATTAGACATTAAACTGAGGATAAACGCAAAAGAGATGAACAGAACATGTTTATTTCAAACACTCCATAATTATTCCAATATTAATTTCGTAAAAAATTCAAAGTTATAGCAGCAGCATTATGAAGGAAGAAACTGGTTTTTGAAAAATTAGAATTTCTCTAAAATTTCTGCCATGCAGTGTACCTAATTTATAATCTCTCTCCTGGTAATAACAATTTTTTTAAGAAAGCTTAATATTTGCATTTCTATATTCTGTTTAATGTATTTTTACTTGTTTGAATAATTGCTACATAACAATGTTATCTAAATAACTAATGTATTTTGAGATTCAAATGTATTTATAATCTCGGTTTATTTACAACTCAAACCAAGATTAACTAGTAAAATCATTCAAATAAGCACAGCATGCAATTTCCTTTAATTGGCGAAATGGAAATATGTTTTACGCCTCTCACAGTATCTAAGCAATTAGAATATATTTATTTTGTGGCACAATAAAAGTAAATACTTACCTAATGAACACAGTGACACCAGACAGACTTCTCAGAAGTACTTTCATTTCTTACAGCTAATATTTTTAGATAATACTCAAGACCATTAAAAAAAGTAAAGAACAAAATAATAAAACTACTTAACCAAACAAAATATAGAATGGCATACTACCCTGGGTTGCCTTTAGAAGATTTACACTAACCTTTTCGCCCGATATACCCTGTACATATCATGCACACTTCTTGACCTCACATTTGACTCGGAGACATGATGCCTTACAAATAAACTAAAGTACTAACATAGAACATAAAAACTTAATCCATAAGATTAGCGAATAAGAATGTAAATACGGGGATAAAAAGACACACTGAGCTTTTTGGAATTATTGAAAGCAAATCCAGTCAAATCCAAATATAGATAGGCCATATAGATGAAACTCGTAAAATTGTAAACCGATGAATAGTAGAATAGCGACCGAGCATAGGGCCTACATGTGTCGGCAAAGAACATGTTCGTGACAGTCCTCCACGAAACGATGTGCAGGCCTCTTCTGAATGAATGAATCAAGAAAATAGGAACTGATTATCGGAAAAGTCTACACCCAGTAGTGGATTGAAATTGATAATCAGGCCCAATGATCATGTCACTTTGCTACATTAACTAATCATGTATGTTAGAGGACACAAAGATCACGAATTAATGGAGCATTTTAGTACTACGTATAAACAAATTGTTTCAAAATTAAATGTTCTCATTTTATATTATACTAATCACTTGCATATTATTATTGTCAAGTTATACCAACAAACAATATGCTGTTACAATGTCCGTGCAAGTTGATTCGACTCTATTCATCAAATACCAACCATAAGGTTTATATATTTCCCATGACCTTTCCCAGTAATTTATATTAACACTTTCAATTGAACTGTATAGTTCAAAAAGTTACGTAATTTAAATATCCTATCAAATGGATAGACAGCATGTGACATTGACTCATGGTATAGTTAGACAATGTTATCAGACAATATACCCATGTGAAAAATAAGAAATAAAACTGATAGCACGGAAACACATTCAAAAATAAAAATTAAATAATTACTCACTTTGTGACATTTCATCCTTAAAACATATTATAGTCACAAATAAATTACACATTCGCAAAACAAAAATAAAATGTTTTTAATAGTGTAAGAAAAGTAACGCGCACGATATTAATGCATAAGGCACAATATTTTTTATTCCATTAACAGTGAAATCATTATTTTATTTTGGACCTATACGAACAAATCAATCAAACGGTGCGAAAATGTGCAAATTATAATTATGACAGATGTCAAACCTATTCAATTACTAATTTCTATTTTGCTGAGTAACTGATAAGGTTCACTTAGATAAGGTTACCAGATTCGTTGATTTCTTCAAAGGTATATTAAAATAAAGTAAAAATATGTACAAATTCATTTCACAAGTAGATCTATCTAAATGTATAAAACAAATTTATTCCATGAAATTAGTTTTTTTTTTATTTATTGTTATATTACTTTTGTTGTCATTGATTATTTTATTGTATAAATCAATTATAAAGCTACATAAATGTAAAGTTAATATACATAAATAAAAATTCGTGGACGTGATCGCCAGCCCATCTTTCATATACTCGTCCTACGTTTTGATATATGTTGCATAAAACAAAAGTTTATAACTCACTCGTTAAAAGCCTATAACTGCAAAGAACAGATTCTTGCGCAAACTCTATCATTACTGATTGTTTGTCATCACAACTGCAATTTGATAGATTGTGTTGCTTATGTATTATAATAAAAAAACTTAGAGACTCTCTGGTTTAGATCCTATTCGAGTACTATAAAATTTTCGATTGAATTATGAAACAATAGAAACAGGGAAAGCATGTCTTTCCCATGCACAGCTGCTGTTTCAAAAATATTTAAATCAGTAAATAATCAATTTCTGATGCAATAAACATGTTAGCATTATTTTTCTGTGTATTTGATAATAAATTTTTTTGTTTCGGCAACTTCGGTTACAATATTAGTAAAAAGCGAAGAAGTGGACATTATTGTATATTACAGACCACCAAACGGGAACAAGAAACTGTTTCTAGAGGAATTGGACAGCAACCAATAAACAAATCGACAATAGTAATGGGAGATTTTAACCTAAATGTAAATATGGGAAATGAGATTTCAAAGGAATACAGAGAAATAATTTCACAGAGCGGATTTAAAATAACAAACACTTTAGGAATTAATCATCTAACCAGGAACCCAGAAAGTTCTACAGAAGGTATAATTATTGACCACATAATTAGCAATATACGAGCAAAACAAACATAATACCAAGTCAAAGATGTGGGAATAGCAGACCGCAACTAAATTATCACAAAATGGATGCATAAAGAGCGTAGAAATGAAACAATAAAAACAAAAGAGAAAATTAACTACGGAAAACTAAAAAAAAAGCCTTAAAGAAACCATAGCAAACCCAGAAGAAATAACATGGGAGATCCTAATCGACGCAATAGTAAAAGCAAAAAAAAAACAAAGCACAATAATGCAAAGCATTAAAATAAGAGAAGGGAACGACTGGATTAACAAGGATATCATAAATAAACTTAAGCAAAGAGATTTCTTGTATCGAAAAAGAAATGAGATGACTATGACAGAGAAAAAAAGTAGATTCAAGGAACAAAAGAAAATAGTAGATCAGAGTCTAAAAAAGAAAAAAAAAAGAGCTAGCAGAAAGGAAACTGTCAGATGCTATGAAAAATCTGGAATGTATTAAACTATAGAATTAACAAGGATAAAAGATTAAGCAAAAAAGAAGCTATCAAATAAAAATGAACGACAAAGTAGTGAACAATTCATAACAAATAGCTGAAGAATTTAACAGATATTATACAAACGTAGGGAAAATATTAGCAGACAAAATTAATAATAGAGGAAACCCGGAAAACACTAAAGTTTAACGGGATGAACTCCATGGGAATAGAACTTTGCGTTGAAACCGAAGTGATAAGAACAATAAAACTACTTAAAAGACATAAAGCACCAGGTCTTGATACCATAACAGCAGAATTACTACAACAAATAAATGAAAATGTGGCGCCGATAATCACAAAATTAATAAACGAATTAATGGCTACAGGAAACTACACGGGAGAATTAAAGAACACGCTTATAAAACCTATATATATATAAATGGAGAAAATACCGACATAAGTAATTACAGAACAATTGCAATAACATCAGCGTTAGGGAAAGTTACCGAGAAAATAATCAAGACAAGGTTAGTAAAATACATAGAAAAAATCCAATTACTATTAAATTCACAATATGCTTTTCAAAAAGACACAAACACGGAATGCGAGGTATACGATGTATTAGACCAAATACAATAGGAGCTAGACAAATGAGGCATAACAAATGGCGTATTTTTAGACTTAAGGAAAGCATTTGGCATGATCTCACATAAAATACTAATAGATAAAATAGGGATTACAGGAGTAGCACATAAACTACTAACGAGCTGTCGAACAAACATGACGTATGTAACAAAAATAGAGGAATGTGTGAGCGAGAAAAGAGGCACATAATTTGACATACCACAAGGCAGCATTCTTGGATCACTGTTCTGTACCTCATATATATTAATGACATGAAGGACTTAGACCTCAGAGGATAACAATACGTATTTGCAAATTACGCGGGCCTTATTTACATAAGAAAAATATATACAAAACAGCAGAAAAAGTAAATAAAGGATTAAAGACAATTAGTACGTAGATTAAATCGAATATGCTAACGGTAAATGTAGAAAAAACAAAATATATGATATCCAGACAGAAGAACACAACTATGACTAAAGTAAATATCATGATAGACGGGAAAAAAATTGAAGAAACAGAATGCGTAAGGTACCTAGGACTATACATTAACAACAAGCTGAATTGGAACGAACACACTAACAGCTAGCGAAGAAAATAGCACCGGTGACAGAAATGCTAAGGAGAGCAAGGAATACATTATCATTAGCAAACTTGTAAAAAATTGCAAACGCGAATATCATCAGATATATAGACAATAATATCACATCTTGGGGGTTCACAAATCAAAAGAACCGGAATAGAATTCAAAGAATACAATCCAAAGCAATAAAAAACATTAGAGGATTAAGTATTAGAACAGGAACAAAAAACATCCATTTAAACACAATGACACTCCAATCAAGAATACGGTACAACCAAGCAATGAAAATAATACGGATAAAACGAGGAACCATTAGAAGCAAAATTACTTTACACATAGCAGATACAACGCACGGATCTGAAACTAAAGGAGCAAAAAACATCATAATGGATACACCACGAACTGAAATTGAAAAAAGAAGACTGAAGTATGCAGAATCAATAGAATATAACAAAATTCCATCTCAGATACGCGGTATACAGAACTTAGATGCACTAAAAAGAAGAGCCAAAGATCACTATATTACAGAGCAGTACAAATAAAACAAATAATGTGCAACAATTATAATTAATGAAATTAGTAATCAAATCAGTGCAGCAAAAGTATGTACAAATAAATAATTTAAGACAATGTATAATAATATAGTTTTTTTTCTTGATAGTATTTTATAGTATAGTATTATTAATATCTAATTGCCGACTTAGAATATTCAAATTCCATGTTAGGCTTTAAGTTACAACTTCGCAACCATACACAACATATATTTGAAATGTATGGTGAAGTGAATAAATCATTATCTATCAATAAATAAAATCTATTTGTAATTAAATTTAATAGTAGCTTTATCGTTGTTTTACAAAATCATTAGTATTATTTATTTTACTTTAAAAACTGTTTAACAAGAAAATAACTGATTTTTAGTACATATTTAAAAATTGCTAATATAAACTGTTTATTGTTAAGATGGTAACCTTAGCACCCCTTATGATAGTAAAATATCTGTCAGTCATTTAGATAAAGCTTTAGCGTTATGAATTTTATTAATTATTTTATAAGTTTAAATATCTATTCTACACTGTATATTATCTAGAGTTTCTAATAACAGTATTAAAATTTTCATTTAGTAAATAATTTGATTTTGCTTGGAATATATAATTCCAAATTTTCTTAAATCTACAAAATTTTGAAAAATCTAAATTCAATAAAATTTTTAAATATTTTATTGAACTATATAACAAAAATCATGCGAATAGTGTAAAAATTTTCCGTATTGGTTGCGAAAATAATTGCCTATGTACATATATATATATATATATATAATATACTATACACACCCTATATACCACATAGAATTATTGATTAAAATCTGAGAACGAGGGTAAATTTTCATGTGTATGGGAAGAATGACGGTCTTCCCACTAAATAAATATTTAGCATCAATTCGGTGACTCATATCTGATAAAATTAGGCGGAATTATTAACTTTCAAGTTTTTCTACGATGGATACAAGTGATGAGCAGCAATTCTGTTTGAGATGGAACAATTTTCAAGCGAATATAACATCACAGTTCGAAACTCTGCGAGATGAAGAAAATTTTACAGATGTTACAATTGCGTGCGAGGGTCAGAGAATAAAAGCGCATAAAGTTGTTTTGTCGGCTTGCAGTCCATATTTTAAAGAATTGTTCAAAGTAAGTACGTCATTATAATAATTATTAAGTATTAGTAACTAATTTCATTCAGTAACAAAATTTGAATGATATGATAAAAGTACATGCAGTTCTAATTCATGTATCAAATCACGTCACATTTAGTTCTTTTATACTTACATTACGGCAACATGTTTACACGCGATTAAAGATGGACTGAGATTTTAAAGAAATTTGATGGTCATTTTATAAGATTTGTGCTCAGTGAAAAAACTTTTCTTTTTTTTTAGATTTAAGATTGTCAAAATCAGCAATATTTAATTTTCCCAAACAATCCGTATCGGCCTAAGAGGCAGGCCGAAATCAAATATAATACAAATACATGATGGATATGATTGAACCGTTTTCAATATCTTCAGTAGAACACGGAGTTGCCATGTATGAAGTTTTTAAGCTTGTGGCTGTATCCCAGAAACAATTAAATATTGAACATTGAAACCAATTCTGTTGAAAACCTTGTTTAATGCTTTTTGAATTTATTTGTAACGACTTTTCTTTAAAATGCTGATTTCATACAAATTTGCGCAACCAATGTTCTCCCATTTTATCCGATTTTGGGCAACAATGTAACTAAAAAGTTTCCAAGTGTTTGGGTTTGGAAACTTTTTAGTTACATCCTGTATCTTTTTATATTTATATATTTTGATAACGCTCGTAATTAAAAATGATTCTCTTTACACTCATTTTTTAAGTTAAAATAATTCTTTCACTTTAATTTTATTTAATCTTTTGTGTCACTTAAGAATAAATTTTTTTACAGAGTAATCCTTGTTCGCATCCAATTATATTCATGCGAGATGTTGCAGCAAAACATATTGAAGCTTTATTGGAATTCATGTATGCTGGAGAAGTTAATGTTGCTCAAACCCATTTGTCGTCATTTCTGAAAACAGCAGAATCATTGCAAATTAGAGGATTAACTGATACTCCTGGTAACGGAGAAAAGGATGATGTAAGTTTTACATTTATTTTAGGAATTAAGTAGTGTTTAAGTAGGGATTAAGTAGTTTGCTTATATTCCCAGCGACAGGTTTTAAACCAGAAGAGGAGATCCCTCCCTGCGCCGAAATTTTGAATTTCTCTACATAAGTTGAAGAGGTTCAAATCAAAAGTCTCCCTCCACAGTTTCGGCACTGTGTGCGGCGGCAAACATTCATCTCACAAATCTTTCAGTCACTTTCTCTTCTTATTAAAACCCACCTACTGAAACAATTCCTCCAGATTTTCTTTAATTTATTTTAAGTTTTCCGAAAGACATACTCATGGTTGACTTTAACGCTCGCCACATGGATTTTGGTGACTCGACAACCAACCCAAACGGCGATCTTCTCACGAAGTATCTTACTCAATGTCCCTCCAACGTATGAGAAACACAGAATCTACTTTCAGAGGCACTGCTTTCAGCTACTTTCAGAGGCCTTTCATTTATTGACCATATCACTGAAAGTATAATCCAATTTATGGAATCAGAGTGTTTCGCCGGCACTTAAATCACATCAGACCATTATCAACTTTTGGTCAAAACCAGCTTCGAGTCAGCACCTGAAAATGCTAAATGGCAACATTTTCAAAATAATATTCTACAAAATACCCCGATTAATTTATCTATAAATACCCGAAATTTATCCGAAATATTTCAAAACTCAGCATTAGAGAGTATTTCCCTGAATACAGTTTTTTGAAATAGCCATCCTGTTCCTTCCGATATCATTAACATAATACGAGAGAAAAGACGAATTTATCGTCGGTTTATCGCCCATGGAGACCCTGCCATCAAAACCGAATGGCATAAATTTAATGCTCCTATTCGGCGCAATATAATCGCGTATAGAGAGGAGTGTTGGGTTAAAACCATCTCCAAACTCGGTTACCGTAACGGTAAACAATAATGGCGAAAATTCCAACTGCTCACGGGTTAATAAACCATCTCAAAAGTCAAATTCTCAACAAACCCACAGACAAAGCTGAAATTTTCGCTGATTTTATGGAAAATACGTATAAAGTACCAAGTAACGTACTTTTTGACTCTAATTTTCTTGAGGAAACCAACAATGTAGTTAATGATCTGTTTATTCGCCTCACACCACTTATAAACTTTCCTGAACAGGATGACATTCTATATCCGATCACCTCAAATGAAATATCCAAAACACTAAATTCAGACAAAAACACTACTGCTGCTTCAGACGCATTAACTCGTCGTATCCTCAGACATATTCCAGACATATTCTGAGACCATAATGCTCCTAACCGAAATATACAACAAATATCTCTTGGAAAATCAATTGTAAAACTGGCCAAACGGTCATGATTACTATACCTCGCAAAGACCGTAGGAATACTTCGTCATATCATCCAAGCACACTTCTACCAGGAAATCAATTCGGTTTTAGAGCATCTCGCTCTAGTAAGGACCCTCTCTTCACATTTCAAACTCGGGCTCTAAACAATGGCCACTGCGCTCTGGCAGTATTCTTGGATATCTCTCATGCCTTTCACTCTGCAATGTCGAGCTGATTCGGAAACTCCATGAACTTCACATCCTTCACCCTAGCACACTGAAGATGCCCCAATAATATCTATCAATCATACCGTACAACCAAAAATAAGATGGTAGACACTGTCTGTCCTT
>WYDF02010950.1:0-13654 GCA_009867245.2 Adranes taylori
CAGAAAACAACGCCTAAATCAGGTTGTTGAATATCCATAAACTTAACAATGACTTCTATTAGTGCAATCAGTTTTGTAGATATAATGAACTGTGTCGTTGACTGTGTGTTTAACTAAATATATTGAATTGAACTGTCTCTAATAAACACGTATTGTTTACATATTTAAATACTATTTAGCTATCAATATAATAATTATACCAAACTAGATACATGAATGTTAATTACTAGTTTTGCAAGAAAATAGGGAATAATCCCTATTTTCTTAATTATATTACACCGTTTTATAAGTAAAATAACAGCACAGTTGTGTGAGATTGCAAATGCAGATAAAGCCAACGTGATGAAAGGAAAAATAAGAATATGCACAGCTTTTCAGAGAACGTAAAAAATATAATACACATAAAAACTCTGGAGCCAGTGCGTGTTTGGTTTCTAAATGGTCCAGATATAAATATATGTTATTTCTTGTAGATAAATACATATATGTAATTTCCCTGTTTGTCGGAACTGAAGAAAATAAATTTTCACCTACACAAATGAAATCTATATAAGTGAAGCCATGCAAGATGCATATATAAATTAGAACAATAATACCTACTTTGTTATTTACTATAAATTTCAGCTAATACGAGGGATGCCATTTTAATTTAGGATCTAGCCACATGGAGGGCACAAGTAACAAAACATATGGTTCCAAAAGTAACCTCAACATCAAATTGACACGTGTTGAAAATTTTGTCAAAATACAATAAGCGGTTTAGTCACTGCGAATTTTTAAAGTTGATAAGGCGTTCAGAAACATGGAATTGAATCGAGAGCATTTCCGAGCGATAATTTTTTACAACTTTCGAGGAACTTCTTTCCCTTCCAGAACAGTGACTAGCCAACTACGCAATAGTGGCGGCAAGCTGTTACATAGAAAGCATTCAAGGCGGTGTATGTTCCATACAAATAATAGAAAAATCTGTTCATATGAAGGTATTCCCTCCTTCCCGAAGTTCATTAAACCCATCAAAGTTGTTTGTCGAAATACGATGTTATCGAACTCTCGTGTAGATGAGGCTACGAGAAGCAAATAAACCCATTAAAAGGATGGTCGTAAATCTTTCGCTAGGCGAGAGGAATAAACCCGGGTTAACAGTCCTTACTAAGAAGTTGTGTGTTTGAATTGAAATCGCCAGAAATCTATGTTATAAAAAAATTATGCGCCGAAAGCGCCAGTCAAAACATAGCATGAAACATATTCCTCTCTCTTGTTTGTACCTATTTTTTGTTCGTCTTCTACATTCGATGGTCGTGCACAAAAAATGTAAGGAGCATTATTTGCTCGTATTTTGTACTCGATGCAATCGTACAAAAAAGCATGAAGGACATTTGCTTAGGACAAAAACCATATCAAAAGGAAGGTCCGTACGAAATATGATGCTATTGCTTTCACATGAAAATACGAAACGATGCTAATTTTGTGCGTTTGGCTTTAAATCAACACGCCTCCATGCATGCCTGAAGGAGCCCCCCTCCCCTCCTAGACTCCCTGTATGGCTGACGATCTTGGTCGTCATTTCTAAAGAGTTCTCATCTAGGTGTTCCCCCCTCCCCGAAGTTCATTAAACCCATCAAAGTTGTTCGTCGTTTCTAAAGAGTTCTCATCTACATGTATAAAAAAACTTGGGGATATGCAACGCCAATGTTTCCGTTGCTCGATCGAAAACGCAAAGCGTAACCCTATAATAAAACATAGGACACGAAAAGTAGATGCTATAAAAGAGTATGAACATAATCTGCACTTGATGTGACCTCGCAAAAGAAGAGCAAAAACAACAATGTGTAAACAGTAACGTGTAAACTCCTCCCCTTTTTCTTGCACCGCGAAAACGAACGTTGTTTGCTTGATGCCTTTGTCGGAAATTATCTCTACGCAGAGTTCAATGATTGCATGCTGAATAAAAAACTTGTGTCCATATCGTAGATAATTCCACTGCCCGAATTATTTTTATTAAATGTGATAAAATAAAATGAATACTTCATTTAAATGGTTGTTTTAATCATTTATCGATTCTGCGAGGCTATGTCCAATATGCCGATAATATACTTCTTTTTGTTTAGTTAAATTATTTAATTTAATTACATAATGCGAAAAGGCAGGCTTAGGGGCCCCTTTCAGCTGTGGCCCACTAGCATTGGACAAGCTGGCAACCTAGCCAGTTCGCCACTAATTTCTATTGTCACATACGTTGATTTTCCAGATGTAATACATCGTTTATGATTATTTGCTGGTATGTGTTTCAAAAAATACTTCTTTAGAGCAAATATAGAAATTCAATGTATGGCATTGCGGATGCTTACTCACATACGATTTTTTGCGGGAACTACTTGCATAAGTGCAGCGAAAAACGCATTTTTCGACGCCAAAATTCATTTATGATGTCAAAATCCAGTTGACATCGAATTTCTATCTGCGGGGTAGGCAGCACGCTGCGGTCTAGATACATTTGCGACTGCTTTCAAGGTATGTAAACTTAACATATATTTAATTATACAAGAATTTTAATATTTTAATTACTTAAACATTCGTCTCGAAAGGGTAAGAGGGGCGCTAATCCTTTTCTAGTAGTCGACGGTTGTTACTAGACTTTTTAGAATCAGTGTGTTTCTGTCGAGCAACGAAACTTTCGTCAAGCATTAAGACCGACGAAATGCACGTGCTTGCACCCACGTTTGTTTAGTCGGTTTTCCGTTTTGTGAAGCGCATACTTAGAGACAGCAGATAGCTTTTGTCCGCTGCTAACAGAGGAGTTTCAGTTCTGTCTTCTCGTCGGAATTTTCGCTGAAGCTTTCAAACTTTCGTGGTATATTTTAACACGTGCGTTATTAACACGAAGCGTTCGAAGTTCATTTTGTCTTATATGTAGTGTTTCATTTGTTTTCTTCACTTATAGAGATTTTCGCGCTACTTTGGTTAGATCTACGGATGTTTCAAATTGTATGAGCGAACACCGGCTTTGATATTAGCGAAATTTGTGGTTGTTAATTTTGTACTTAGTTATTAATTAATATTGTGTTTACTTATATAATAACACTCATTTGTTTTAAAATAGAAGTACATAAATTAGACATTACATCAAATTTTGCAGGTAAATGTAAATTAATATTGACTTAATTATGTTTTTTTTTTCTTACTCAAAATAAGCGATTTACATATTGCCGTGAGCACTGATAACTACTTTTCTGCTCCGGTTCACGTATAAATACAAAACATATTGGTTCCGAGTTGTACTATCCAAGAACGATACGTCTTCGGTAGTATTTGACATTTAATGGATGATCACAAATTTACTGTAAAAATATTAATATAATATGTTCGATTATAAGTATACCTATACTCACTAGTATGGGTGAGCAACCTTTTCTAGGGGCGGGCCACATCAAGTTTTTAAGATCCTAGCGAGGGCCGCAATATTAGTTTTAATGGTTAAGTAAAAAGACAATAAAATTCTACAATTATTCGAATCATCTGTATTAAAAATAAGCAAATTAGAAATGGTATGACATAATAACTGCAATTCGTCTTTGAAATTAATAATAATTATAATAATTTTATTTAAAAAAAATCACACATTAATACATTGCTTATTTTTTATAATATTTTTTATGTTTTATTTTTTATTGGATCTGGCGTGATACATATTAATTGTAGCAACACATAAAGTGTGCACCAAATTGTCATCCATAATTATAGATCTTATTTTTGATTTCATAAATTGTTCATATTTATACGTACTTCCGTATAAAGATATCATTTTTTCGAATTATTAATTAAATTGGGAAATTCCTGAGCATTCAGATTTTTAAAACAATCGATGTATGAACATTCCAAAAATTTCATTTTTTAATCAAACTTTTCTTGAGTTCTAGAATTTTCACTTGGACATTTTTAGGGATTATACTTGTATTCAGTGCGAACGGAGAGGTAAAAATATTTCAAAATAAATTTCCTTTTTTTCAAAATAGGTAAACCTTCATTGAATTCATTCTCGAGCGAAATTTAAATGTCAATATATTTTTGTTGATGCAAATTATTTTTTTAAATACTGGGAAATTTATAACATTCTTATTATTCAGTTGAATTTCAAATAAGTTTAATTAATGTTGTAAGACACGGACACTGTCAAACAAATCGGTAATTATTTCATTTTCTTTTTGCAATTTTTTATTCAATATGCGCCGTTGTGTCCACTCGAAAGGATAAATCGCTTATCCATTCTTCATCGTAGAGTTTAGGAATAGAGTTTCGCTTGAATTCCATGAATTTTTTCACCTCGTTTATTAATGCCAACAATTTTTTTAACATCGAGCCTTTGGAAATCCGTTAAACTTTACAAAAATATCTTAAATCTGTATATTCACCATCAAGTTCTTTAAGAAGTTCCATAAACTTTCGGTGACAAAGAACCGATTTGCATTTAATGACAACTTTAATTACATTTTTCATATTCACAATTTTGGAACACAAGTTTTGATGGTGAATAATGCAGTGAAAAATAAATTTATCAGTGAACTCATTTTCACCCATACAATTTTTTAAAGGCGTTAAAACGCCCTTATTTTTTCCCATCATGATTTTAGCTCCTTCGATAAATAATCCGGATAAATTATAGTAATTAAGATTGTATTTTTGTGAAACACCCTTGAGTTTATTAAAAATGTTTTCTCCTTTTGTCATTATCTCAAGTTGAGTAACTGGAAGTCTTCAAAATTGTTTATTATACCATTTTGAAAACATTCACGGACCGGATTATATTGGCGGGCCGGAGGTTGCCCAGCCTTGCTCAATCGAGCATATGTGCACTACATTTGAGCACTATCCTAGGTATAATCTATTAAAACAAAAATGTATCTATGACCCCGTTTAGCACGGGTATACTTCTATGTGGGGGTGTAGTTATGTTGCTATTTGTATGTTGGTTTTTGTTCAAAAGGGTAGTCATAAATTACACTTTTGGCTCGTAACAAAGTGGTAGGTAGTCAAGTTACTGTGGAGCCTACTGTTAGATTGACGTGAACAGAGTGAAACGCACCTGTCGAGAACTAGTAAATCTCAATTTATTCAACAATTAACAGTCATTTATATATTAAAAACTAAATAATAAAAATACGTCAATTATCCTAAATAATAAATATCTTAATTGTGTGCATCTTTGAAACGCACACCAATGTGTTTATATTAAATTTAAATTAGAATTGAATTTAGCTAATAACAATTCTTACACATGCATGCATACAGTAGTGATGACATTGACTTAGGCACATTTTGAAGGCAGCGGCCTTCAAATCTATGTTTTGCTTTATTAAAATCGTAGTTTTTTTACTTTTAAATATATGGTTCAATAACGATTGTTTTGTTTTTTAAATGATTGCTTAGATAAATGTATTTTATAGGTTCAATAATTGCAATTTTATCTAAATGAAAGTTAAGGATATTAAATGTATCAAACAATAAATATTCACTGTCCATGACTTGGACATACTGCCGGGCAGCATCCGGTGGTTGCAGTTCGAACTGCTGGGATGACGGAGGGATTTCTTGACTCTCAACGTTGTGACGCTCGATCGAAGTCGCTTCGTTCTCAGTATCGTCCAACCCTTCATGATCGTCTAAAGTCCAACCAACGAGAGAAGGAAGATACAAACGACGTTTAATGATGACTCATGCTTCTTCACGTGTTGCCAGATAGATGCCTGAAACCTTTGATGAAGTTCCTCTTCTTTGATCCTTACGTGGATGAGATCGTCTCCTACGATATCTGTCGCTTCTTCCGGACTGATGTCAAATATTGTGGCTGTTTGACTGTAGCTCAAACTGATTGAATACTGGAATGTTTACCTTGTGCTGAGAACGGATCATGAATCCTATTCTGCTCTCGTTCTCCACCACATATGATGGAAATCACTCGAGGTACGTAGGTATTGAACATCCATGAATTCTCAGAGACCATTTTCTTCCAAGTTGTCGTTTGTAAACGATATGGCTTCCTATCACATTGTGTTTGATGTGGAGTGTGATACAGTGCATCTATGACACAGTGGTTTTTAAGTCCCAGTCTCTTAATTGATACTGGACTACACAAATAGTTGTTGCCTTTGATGACCCAAAACTCTTACAGCTGTGTGAATGTCAATTCGACGTATCTTTCGTACTAAAAAACTATATTTATTTAAAAATAGAAACATTATAATTCTGAGGAATCTTCAAATCTGGAAATTGTTAATTTTGAAAACTTTATATGACTGTCCCTTTGCGGATGTCTTGCTTCTTTTAATTTTCCATCCAATGTCTTAATTATTGCTCCTACTTTTTGTTCTGTCCTACTTTTTGTCTCTTGCTTCATCAGTTACAATTTGTCTCTGACTTGCCAATTTTTTCCTGCTAAAGCCGCTTCCCTTGCTTCATTGTAGACTTTGTATACAGAATCCATGACTTCGGGTGTGTTTTTCTCACTCGCTTTTACTTTTTCATCATTCTTCATTATCTTCTTGAATAATTCATCCCCTTGACTCCTCTTTTTCGTTGAATAAGTTACTGTTTTGCGACTTATTGAATCTTTCTTAATACTTGATAGGAGTGTTATCATATCTTGTCCCATCTTCTGTTGTTCGGACATCATAGCATTTATTTCAGCGGTATCCATGACTAGTGTTGAGTTTAGTTCTCAACATTGTCTGGATTATCTTACTTCTTTGTCGCGCCTGTAATTCTTCGTGTTCTACAAGGTTGTAAATCTAGTTCAACTATGTACTTGAACGAGTGCCGATTATTTCTCGAACTTAACGGGTTTATTAACTATTTGTTATTAAAACTTGCCCGTACCTTTCGGTTTTTTAGATGATTTGTTTTAATTTATGTTATTTGCTCTTGAAGCTTTTGTTTTAATTAATTGTATTTCAATTAATTATTTTCAGAAACTTTCGTACCGTTCTATACTCGAAAGCCCCCTCCCCCTTTTTATTATTGAATTAATTTTATGTTTTTATTAATTCTATTCGATTAACCCGTCTGTTGCTTAGAATTTTACCGAATTAATGTTTTATTTAATAGCTTTTCGTACCGTTTCTTGGCACCTGAAGAACTATTTATTTGTGTTACGCAGGTCGTAAATCGCCGTAACAATGTTTTTTAAAATTAATATTTTAGGTTAATTTACTTTAGAAACCTCCGTACCGTTTAGTACTTTGAAAGTTCTATTTATTTTAAATTAATTTTTTAGGTTTATTTAATTATTTGGAAGCTTTTCGTACCGCATTGGCAGATTGAAAAGATCCTTTCATTTATTTAAATAAATTTTCTAATAAATTAATTTATTTATTCGGAAGCATTCGTACCGTATTGGCACTATGAAAGATCCTATTATTTTTTACAATTAATTTTTTAGATTAATTTATTTATTGGGTAACTTTCGTGTCATATTGGCACATTGAAAGAACTCTTCATTTATTTTAAATTAATTTTTTAGATTAATTTATTAATTTATTAAACTTCCGTATCGTTTGATACTTTGGAAGATCTAGTTATTTAATTAAATTTTAAATCTTTTATTTAAAATCTATTTTATTTTTAGAAGCATTCGTATCCTTTGATATTTTGAAAATTCTATTTATTTAGTGAATTAATTTTTATTTTAAATTAACTTACTAACTGGTTGATTTCCCCGGACAACGTTCAAAAGGGTAGTCGTAACGTACACTTTTGGCTCGTAACAATATGGTCAAGTTACTGTGGAGCCTACTGATTGACGTGAGCTGAGTGAAACGCCCTTGTCAAAAACTAACTAGTAAATCTCAGATTGTGCAACAATGTACATTCTTATATAATAAAACGTAAATAATACAAATACGTCAATTATCCTAAATAATAAATATCTTAATTGTATGTATCTTTGAAACGCACATTAATGTGTTTATATTAAATAATTAGAACTACATTTAGCTAATAACAATTTGTACACATACATTTGCGTACAGTAGGGATGACATTGACTTAGGCACATTTTGAAGGCAGCTCCCGGATAGTATATCTATGTTTTGCTTTATTAAAATCGTACAACAATCGTTCAAATAACGATTGTTTTGTTTTTATAAATGATTGCTCAGATAAATGTATTTTATACTATTTCAATAATTGCAGCTTCATCAAAATGAAAATTAAATATATCAAACAATAAATATTAAGATAATATTTCACTGTCCATGACTTGAACACTATTTGAGTTCTATCCCGCATTTTGGGAATTTCATTCTGTTGACGTTTTTCCAAAGTCGCACGTGGCATTATTGATGCTTTCTAAAAAACTGAAATAAGAATATTGCATTACGGGTCATATTAAGTAAAATTCCATACTCTCTTTGGTTACATTTTTAGATCACATGTCGATATGTTCGAATTCTACAACACTGATATTGAATCTGAAATCCCACCAGGATCAAGAGTTTATGTAAAGCTATATTATAAGAAATATAATGTTGGCTTAAGAGGGGCGCTTATCCAGTTATTTCACTCTTGATACAACCCTGTTTACTAATAGGAACAACACATGGAATCTAAAACTTCACTATATATATATATATATATATTTATATATATAGATTTATATAAATATATATATATATATTTATTTATTTTTAATTTACACTAAACTTATTGTGACGTTTCGGCTCATCCAAGCCATACACGTAGACGACCGAGCCAAATTTTACAGTTGGGTCTAGTGTGCCGAAATGGTTTGTTTAGAAATTATTAATGCTTGTGTAGTGTAATGTAGGTATACATTATTCATAAAATAATTTATATGTTTAATTAAGTAATTAGCGACGCGCATAACATATATACACGCGGCGCCTGATTAATGTACCTAATTCTAAGCCATGTGTTTATATACTATGCATGGTGTATATCACAAATGTCAACCTGTATGAACTTGGACGGTGGTCGAATATTAGTTCTATAATGTATCAACGAGTATTTCAGTTCTGTGTATATCGTTGTGGTGAGTAATTCCATTAATTTTGTTGGTGGTCGAATGTCATGTCCTAATACATTTACAAGAATATTAGTTTTATTTATACCGTGGTAGTGAGTAGTTGTCTAGGGAAAAAATTACGTTGGTGATAATTAGAAACATGTATTAGCGGAATGAAGAAAAGGAACGGAAGAGACTGGAAGCTCTAATACAGGAATGCTTACAAAATTTTGATATGAACGTCGAAGAAGCATATGCCGATGACTCTATGCTGCGAACCATATGCCGCGAACCATATGCCACAAGAACCATTATGAAGAAACTGACATTATGAAGAAGAGAATGACAATAGTGAATCAGATTTGGAAGAATACAAGTCAACAGCAAAGAACACATAAATGCTGTAGGTGCTTCAAGGTCAACTGTTGTAATTGATAGTGAATCAAGTTCTTCAACGGAGTTATCATCTCATAGCGATGATTCTCGACCTATTGTTAAAAACTTTAAAAATTTTCATTGCAACATTCCTACCGGAGTACCTGTAAATATTGCTGCCGCTCTTCAGGGCCGTAGTGAACTAGAAATTTTCTTAAAAACTGTAACCGAGGAAATATTTGAACTAATGGCTTCACAAACGAATATATAGCCGAACAAAAAATAATTAATAAAATACTAAATAAAGCTTATAGCTTAGAATTGGCTAAGTATATTCAGTTGTTCACACTGGTAGAATTGAAGTCCCTTAGACTTATAATAGGTCCCCAACTTTCATTTGTCCAACTTTCATACGAACCGAGATATTTAGGGTAGTACATTTTGTTTCAAGGTCAAATTATTCCATTGCTATGATGTGTGATGTTTTTAGACTCGCTTAATCCCTTAAATATTAAAGGATCTTGTGATACAAGAAATTTAATCAAAACAGTACGTCTAGTTTCTGAGAAAATTGGCCGCAAAGTTTGCAAAACAAAGAATACTCTGTATGTATATTAAATTGTGATTTTAGAAATAAATGTTTCAAATAAAATCGAAGAGCCTTTATGTAGCCTATGCAACGAAGTTTATTCGAATGTTCTAGTTTTTATAGTATTTGAGATATATTGAAAAATAATTTCAAACTTTGAATGTGGCAACTTTGCGTTCTGTACAAGGCAGAGACATCGGGTTTTTTTTTATTCAATGCATAATATAAGGTTCTATATGCTAGCAAAATTTCAGTCTCCTAGATTGAAAATTGAATTTTCTGTGAAAAACAAAATGCCGCATTTCCGCTATATTGGATTTATATAAAAAAAATGAAAAAATAAGTTTTGAGGAATTATCGTATATCAAATCGGTACAATAGGCTAGAAGTAATTCTGGAACATACTCATATCCGTACAGATTGTCACAGAAAAATTCACCCTTCTTTTAAATTTTTTAACCAAAAAGAAAATATGTTTGAATTTTTTTTGCGGTAAATTGTTTCCCTCTTTGAAATACGTATGAACTATTTGGGGTGATATGAATACTAGAGACTGAGGTGAAATAGAAAAAATTCTCAAAACATGAATCCCATATCTTTCTTATACCTATACGTACTTCGTACGTATATGGTATCTGAAAGATAAAAATAAATCACTCTTTCAATCGATTAAGGACGGTGTGCGAAAGGGATATGATAGAAAGGGTACAAGCTGTGTGTTTAAAGAGGATGTTAGGGGTTGACAGGACGACACCATGTGAAATGGTGATGCAGGAAATGGGGAAATATAAATGCTGGATATCTGGAGTGAGAAAGATGGTGGGTTCGAAAGAAAAGTGTGAATGGATGGAGAGTGAAGATTAGTAAAAGAAGATTACGTAAAAGGTATGAATGAGAAGGGTATGCGTGAAAGGGAGAATAAATCGTTGAAAATCAGAAGGAAACTGTATGAGCGAATAGAGTGGTCCATAAGGGATGGTGAGAGAATGTTGTGGAAGGAATAGGGATGGTGGATGAGAATGAAGGTAGCGGAGAGAATGAAGGATGTTGTGTGGCAAGAGAGATTTGTACGTTTTAGAGTGAGCAAGTTTAATAGAAAGTCTGAATGGATAATGGGGGAAGAAGGGATTGCTAGTTATTTAGAGTCTGGATTAAGCATGAAAGAGAAAAGGATGATTGCGAGATTTAGGTGTAGAAGTGAAGAGCGGGGTAATAGGTACTGGATGAATGAAAGAGGGAGAAGATGTACAGTGTGTGGAATGGGTGAATGAACGTGGGTGTATTGGATGAGAGAGCGTGGGGGGCTAAGATGGAATGAAGAGGAGAGAATGATTGGGAGAATTGGAGGATATGCTTTGGGCAAGAGAGGTGGGGAAGGGTAATCATGGAAAGAGTGATGAATGCGCTAAGGGATAAGAAAGGAACAGAGGGATAGTAGGTTGAGGTAAGAGGGAACTGGGTTAAGGTAAAGGTGTTGGTATATCCTTCCCCTTCTATCCTTTGGAATAAGTATAAATGTATTGTCTAATGAATTACGGAATTTATGAATGATTTTATATTTTCAGATTTTTTTTCTTTGTTTATTTTAATTGTTTGTTAGAATTGTTTTCATTTGTGGTTTATTCTGTTTGTTTAATTTTGTAAAGGCATATTTAGGGGTTGATGTATATTATAAGGTGACAATATGTAAGCGTTTAGCGCGTACTGCAACCGTACGCGGATTGACAGTGTATGCGATTTATACGCATTTTCAAAGAAATTATAAATATATCCGTCGCATAGTCTTTTTTAAGCATACTACAAATGTGAAACAAACGTGTATAAACTTGAAAAGAGTTACGCACCAGTTACGGCAAACGTATTTATATGTTTTAATATGTGATCATCACTTGTCGATCACTCGCATCGTTAGCATCATTTGTTATTTGCATTCTATAAAAAACGGACGTATTTTATTTATAGTACATTCGTTCTCATCTTTTGTTTATAAAATTACTATAAGTAAGTATTTATAATATAATTTACATAAATATGATTTATTATAAAAACGTATGCATACGTTTTCAATTTTCAAAAAACGGCGTACGTATACTATGATTGTAAAAAATGTCCATAACGAAAGGGTTAATATTTAAAATTTAATTAATAATATTATTTAATTTAAATAATTTTTTATTGTTGCAGATAAAATTAGCGGACAAATTAAAAAAAAGACGATTAAATACATTTAATGAGATACTGAAGACTGAATTTCCATTCAAATAAAAGAGGAATTGGTGAAGTGCACAATTTGCTCCCGTCAATTTGAATTTGGGAGCCGTGGCCGATAATTTATTGCTATTATATTATCCATTGACACTATGCCTTTAACAAATCCCATCTGGTTTTCTGATAAAACTTTTTTTTCCTTCATCTCCCTATCTAGTTTCCTGCTTATCACTATTGCATATAATCTGTATATCCCATTCACAATCGTAACGTCCCTGTAATTATTTATATCCTTATTATGTCCTCTTTTATATACCTAAACGGAACGATCTCTCTTTTTATCCAATCTACCGGAATGCACTCTTTACCCATCCGTATTGCATGCATACACCTGGTTAACGCTATCACCCCATCTATTGCAGCACTTTCATATTCCTACCGACACCCTGCCTGGCTCCGGCGCTCCCCTTCCCATATTCCACATATTTCTTCTCTCACTTTCTCTACTTTAATTTCCTTCCCTATAATTAACAGTCCTAACTATATAAATATATAAATCTGGCAGGTGTTCTATTTTATACTAATTTTTTGCTCTTAAGCAAAAAACAGCTTTAAAAAGGTCCTAATCATATATTTATCTATTCATTTGTAACCAACCTGTAGATTAATAGCAGAATGTTAATTTAATTAGATCTTGTAATTACAGCAATGTGTGTCATTCAAGGTTTTCTTGCGTTACGTTATTTTAATAGTAGACTTTTAAAACACTTCTGCGATTATTATAATTATTATTAACAATGCACCAGTTATACTTGGCTGATCCTAAAGTTTTGAACTCCGATCAGCTATTGAGCATTGTAAAACTAGTTAACATAAATCTGCCTTAGATGCGTCGTCATCATCCAAGAAATTGACTAACTTTTTGACAAAGAAACTCGAGTTATGGCCAATCTGAAAACTTGATGGCAATTCAAGAAGGAACGTTTGCATCACACAATTAAACTTAATCAAATCTCCAGAAGCGCCGATTGCACCTCAAAACCGATCATAAAGTTTTATAGCCAAACATTTAGTTGTGCTCGAACAAAATGTGTAGCAATTATTATCAATGTGTTCAAAAAGTTTAGCGATAATAATTTGGAAAATGATCTGTCAAAAAACTAATATGTTACCTTGCTTTCCGATGCATCAAATCATAACTAAATCAAATTGTACCCAATTCTGATAAGATATTTTGATATCGCAGAGGGAGTCAAAGTTCAATTATTAAATATAGTCTATTACAAGTGAAACGGCCGTGTACTTGCCCAAACACATTTTTAAATGTGTTAATGATAAAAACTGAGACGATTAGTGAAAAACCAAACTGATAGATATAATGAGTATAATCGAATCATAAGAAACAAAATAAAAAACGCTAAGGTGAATTGGACTACAAACCAATGTGAAGAAGCAGAAAATCTTCA
>WYDF02010961.1:0-13653 GCA_009867245.2 Adranes taylori
GTTTTAGGGGTTTTAAAAGAGGCAAAGCGTGTGGCGTCGGGTTGTCGGGCCAGACCGGGGGCCAGGGGGCGCAAGGGCGTTCATAAAGAACAATTTTCATATAAAAAGTTTTTGTTCAGAAATTGGATTTTTTTGTTCAGAAATTTCGTATGCAAACTAGAACATTGAAATTTAGCACACATATAGTACCTTGTATTATACGTCAAATAAAAAGGTCCCTGTGTTGTCAAATTGTATAGGAAGCGATGTTGTCACGTTTGAAGTTTAACAAACTTTTTGAAATATATCAGTAACGACAAAAGATAAGATATTCGAATAAATTTTATTGTATAGGCTACATAAAGTCCCTCCAATTTTATTTAAAACATTTTTTGGCAAAATCACAATTTAACATATATTCAGGGTGTTATTTTTTTGCTAACTTTAGGGTCCATTTTCTCGAAGAGTTTCGCAAGCATTTTTTTAACTTCTTATGTCGAAAGTTTCTTTAATACTTAAGCGATGAAGCGAGTTCAACAAATTGCATGTCATAGCGCCGGAGTTATTTGAAAAAAAAAGTGTACTCTAAATACCTCGGTTCCTATGAAATTTGGAAAAATGGAACTTGGGGAACTTATGTAAGACCAGGGAGTCTCAATTTTGCTAGTGTGATCAACTAAAAATACTTGACTGATTTTGAGCAATAAAAAATGTTTGGAAAACTTTTTAGTAACACTCTGTATATTTTCTTATACTTTGGTAGCCCTTCTGATTTGCTTTACACTTATACTTATGGTTCTAGCTCTTATAATTTCAAAGATATGACCCTTAATTTAAAATTTTGCAACTTGTCGCCATGGCAACCGACATTCAACAATCATATTATATACATGTAAGACAGATATTAGGTCATATATGCAAAGTTACATGAAAAATTATTTTACGTTGAATGAGACATATAAACTGCTTTCGCAATTGAATAAATGTTGTTATCAGTGGCGGATACACATTATACTTTTTGGAGGGGCTCGAAATGATTATTTTATTGAGAAATTAAGTTTTAAACTAGAAGGCTGAAATTTCGCTCGCATATAGTATATTGTATTATGCGTCGAATGAAAATAATGCCATCCCTGCAAGTGGTATAGAGCGCAATGTTGCCACATATAAATTTTACAAACTTTTTGACATATTTCAGGAACTATAAGAGATAGGAGACTTGAATAAACTTTATTATATTGGCCGCTAAAAGCTCGTTCAATTTTATTTGAAACATTTTTTCTAAAATTACAAACTAAGCCATATACAGGGTGTTTTTTTTTTGTAAAGTTTGCGCTCGGCTATTAAGACCGGCTATTTTACTACATCAAATAGCTCGGTTCTCATGATATGAAAGCTGAAAAAATAAAACTTGAGTAACAAGTGTAAGACCCAGGGACCTCAATTTTATGCAAAGCGGACACGAAGAAAGAGTGACTCAAACGTGGTAGTGGGGAAAAATGAAGTCAAAAACGGCAGCACACCGCGCCAAAGCGGCCAAATTCATAAGAACAAGGCAGCCTGGCGTGCGAAGCATGGTAGACTTCTCTTTTAGAAATTAGCCGAAAAAAGAGTCTAGAGGGATCGGAGGCTATGTCAAACTGGACCGTAGGCAAATACGGGAAAAATGTGAGTCGAGAGCGGCCATAGGCTGCGTCAATACCCTATGCAAATATGGGGGCCGGGAGATTCTTGGGTAGACTAATGTTGTTTAGTTTATCCTAAACACTATTGTGCTAATTGAATTTAATAGACGACTTTAAAGGTGACAGTCAAAACTAAAAGGTTCAACTTTTGTTTTATGCAAGATGTAACAAAATGTAGGACACGCCTGATAGAAAAGAACACCAGCCGCCCCGGATCCCCCTGTCCCCGGGGTCACTCCCCGTCGCCAGTACCACCCAGTTATCTGCCCCCTGCTGCCCCCCCCCCCCCCTCCCGTCGTGCCACGCGCCTGCCAAAAATGTCAGAAATTATGCTCCATAGCGGGAGTGCGTTGATTGTGGTGGAATTATACTCCATAGCGGTGATTTGCTCCCACGGACTTATGTCAATGAACTCATTTTATCCGTGGCAAAACTAACAACGCATTTCTTTCAATTCCCATAGAAACCCTATATTTTACATTTTAATGTAAGTGTCAGGTTATTACTATTTTACCTAATATATCCTATTATGAAAGAAGTTCTATCGATATTCAAAGTGTCCAATAACTTTAGCAATAACTTTCTAGCGTTACAGTATTTATGAACATAATCTTTTGTGTCTTTATAAAATGTAATATGCACTTAAACAATTGTCAAATTCGACATACGTGAAATTTGAATGACAAAAGTTAATAGTAAAAGATACGAGCAATCTAAAGGCATCGGATTAATTTCATTCGACTCATAATACAAGGTACTAAATGCGAGCAAAATTTCAGCCTCCTAGTTTTAAAACTCAATTTCTGAATAAAATGATCAGTTTGAGTTGCTCCCAAAATTATAATGTGAAATCTCCACTGATAATACCATTTATTAAATTGCGAAAGCACCATCTTATAGATCTCATAAAACGTAAAATGTTTTTCCCCCTAACTTTGCTTAGGTGTATAATATATGAATGTTGAATGTCGCTTGCCATGGCGACAAATTGAGAAGTTTTAAGTTATTACGGATCATATCTTTGGAACCCTAAGATTTCGCCCCCTTATGAGTGGTATCATTTTAAAGAGAATCACATCAGACTTCAAATTTTCTGAGCCGTATTTGAAATATTTACAAAAGACAAAATTACCGCAGTTTTTTGTTACATAAGTAACATACTTAAGTTTACCGTAAACACTTATGTAATACAACGTTTCGTAACTGCGTAGACACCATCAACATTATTTTTTTAATACGGGCCTGGATTTCTTTTTCATCAAATTGTTTCAAAATTGTGTTTTAAATACAATCATCTATGATTAAAAATAATTTGTTACAGTTTTTGTTGATTTCAACATGGTTCTTATATTAAAAACCTGTCCTGTCTGTATTATCTATTTATTATACAATTTTTGGTCACCTGTCTACAACAATTTTATACATTTGATATTACGCGGCCAATACAACGATATTCAAAAAAGTAACTGTCTGTATTAGTTGCACTTACGATATATTTAGTTTAGCAGGATAAAAATGCTGCGCAAAACATTTTAATCAAAAAGACCTGTTTAATTTTTAGGAAACTGGTGCTTGATAAAAAAATTAACAACATTCTGTGACATTTTGCTATAAAAAGATCAGATAGTAGAGATAAAAGAATAATATGTTTAATTCACTTTAATTTTATTTATCAAGCACTAGCTTCCCAAAAACTACTAGATCATTTTGATTAATAGTTTTTAGGTTTTTAACCTGCTAAACTAAATATAGTGTAACTGGAACTAATCGAGGCACCTCCGGCTTTAAATATAGGAACAGCGTTGAAATCTACAAAAACTGTTAGACATAATTTTTAATCATACATGGTTGTATTTAGAACACAACTTTAAACGATTGATGAAAACAGAACCCAATCCATATTAAAAAAAAATTGTTGATGATATCTCTTCAGTTACGAAACGCAGTATTACGTAAGTGTTCACGGCAAACTTAAGTTTGTTAGTTATACAGCAAAAAACTACTTTAAAGTTTTTAGGTATAATCGAAAATTACCAAGCTAGAGTAAATTTTAGAAAATTACAAAATTTAGTTTTTTGTAAATATTTCAAATACGGCTCTGAAAATTTTGATGCTGATGTTTGTTATTTGTTTGTTTTTTAATTACTACATGTTTCCCAATTTAAACGTTTCTCTATCTTTTCTATTTTAGGAGATAGCAATACTATCTCAACTAGAAGGTGTACACCTGTATACACAATAATATTACACCCAGTTAAGAGTCAATGATAATTAATTAATTAAATAGTGTTGTGTGATCACGTACAACGTAAATGATGAAAGTTAAATAAAAATCTTCGGTTTTGGACAACAAAACTATATTTAAATTAACTCCATTTTGAAATTATCAGTCGACGTTTCGGTTATCATGTTTTAAAACCATCATCAGGACTATAAACAATTGAAAAATTGTATAAACATCAAAGCATATGTTAGAATATACGGTCTACAACCTCTAACAGTTATTATAGTATAATAATTATAATTTAAAGTGAAAACACCTAATTAGCACCTTCATTACAATCTCCATCTTCATTACAACATTGTATCGTTGATTACAATTAATTAGGATATCTAGAAAATAGGAGCCACGGCTTCTAACTCTCCTAGATATCCCTACGCAAAATTTATTTTATAATTGCTTTTTGATAGGTGGAGTTATATGAAGCATGAATACTACACTACGGTGGTTACATTCCCAGATAATTCCACTAAAGCATTATTGTATTGTACATGATAAACAGTTATTAACATAGATATCTGGAAGATATCTATGTTAATAACTGATGAGAACCACGTGAGGTGTGTCTTATCTTCCCAGGTATCAGTACAAAAATCAATATGATTTTATGTACCATATTGTCAAGATATATTATTTTTTATATTATTGAAATGTATTATATTTTTATGTGATATTATCTAACATGTAATTTCATAGATATTCAAAGTTTTAAATATTATCAAATTAACATTTAGAAATCTGCTGAACGCAAGATAATCATTGCATTTAAATGAATTAGATTACAAGTTCATGTTACAATCAAAACAACATATTACATTAACGTTTGAGTTTGCAGTTTTAAATTATTATCCAAGTGCATCTTTTAGCACACGTCAAATGTAGGATTAGCAAAACAAAACAATTAATTAATCGATTAAAGGTCTTAGCAAAAATGAAGAGTGTCGTAAAAATGCAGTGTCGCAATGCTGTGTGTTTGATTTGATAACACGCGCTGTTCTAGATTTAATTACTCAATATTAATTTAATTAAGTACGGTATTACAAGTTTCTCTCATCAGCCAGCTAGTATGATTATAGCATTTAGCTCATACTTGTTCAAATATGTTATACATAAATCATCATTATACCTTGAAACGATATGCAGTGTTTCTACAATTGGCATGGAAAGTAATATTAATACAACAATTTATTAGGAGACTATGAACCCTATAATAACCTTAAATGCGCACGGGAATTACAGGAATAATTCCACGACAGCCTGTTTAACTTATTTGAAATATTAATTAGAGCATTGTACTTGTTTATTGAAACAAATTTTCCTCTGCTATACCTACGATCATCAGATAGATTCTGTTCGGTGCGCATTTGGCAGCAAAAAATGTAGGGTCAGTAATGTAAAAAGTAAGTAGGGTCAGTAATGTAAAAAATGATCAAGATACAGTTTTTAAACTATTCTATTTTATTTTATTGTATTTTTATGATATATATAATTTAATTGATTTTATTCCAGATGTAGGTCATATATTATATACATGGGATTATCTGGAGGATGGAAACCACATCAAATGTTTTCCATAATCCCAGATATTTCTACAATTATGCACAGTAGATAGATACATTAATTAGTATTAAAATTTGAAACTCCCATAAATAAAGATATCCTCTTTAAATCACTTAAATAAAGAATTTCCTAACACTAGCAAAAGTGAGATCATCTGGTCAGCAAGTATAATTACAACCCTTACAAAGCTCATACTTGTTCAGACATTCTGGAAATATGGCGTGAAAACATTATATTTTAAAATTTATTTCTATCAGGAAATGTTATTGTGCGAATTTAACATTAATTTCAAATAATTCTTTTATCTTGTAAACCTTCATTATTTTGTTTCAATAATACATACGTAGTTATTCGTACAAGACACGAAATCAAGCATTATTCGAATGATCGAGTAAATCATCATGTGCATAGGCCAGTACATATTAATAAGGACGGGTTACTACATTGGTTCCTTGAGGCTATAAAAAAGCACCATCATAAGATCGACTTAAGAAGATCTCATCGTCGTCGTGGTCATCGTCATCATCATCACGGACCAGGCGGCGGTAAAGATCATTGGAGTGAAGTTGACCCATCCGGTAAGCATAATAAAATTTTATATATGAAATCTTTAATTAATGTTCTTCTATTGTTTTGTAGATCAAGAAGCTATCGATAGTGGAGAGGAGGTTGATACGGAAGTCGAACAGGACTTTTTCAAAATAGCAACACCGAACGATCTATTCGGTTACCTTTTCGGTTTTAATCCTGCAAATGTGTCTTCTGATGACGATGATGTGCCTAGTATTGACAAAATGAAGCAGAAAATAAAAAAATGCGAGAAAAATACCAAATGTATTTTAAGTTTGATTGATCATAATTTTAAAAACGAGCCCTGGAAGGATTTGAAAAAATTAGGCGGTAATTTAACTTATGTATTTATCATACTTTGTCAATTTCTAATATTTGCAACCATCGTTTATATTTAATGTTTACACCAGGACTTCTCAACCAGTCTCTCCTGGGATGCATATTGAGATCGTAGGTGGGAGGGCGTAATCAATGCGTTTGCATTTTCGAAAGAAAATTCCATTTAAATGCGTAAATCTCACTTATTATACATCTCATTCATTCAGTGCCTAATTCACCCAGAAAGGTTGGGAACTCTGGTTTACACCTTTTGGGTATGTTATTTTGTATCTTCGATTTATACATATTTAAATTATAGCGATAAAAAGAGCTCATGTAATTCTAGACGCATATTTCTATTGCATTTTAATATTTCTTTAATGTACAGGGTAAAATCAACTGTAACAAAGCATGTTTCTCAAAAGATAAAGAGAAAGTCTCTTTAAATCGCGAATTAAATTAATTAAATGAAAAGTATTTGGGAATATTATATTGGGTTGAACTAATAATGAACATAAAACCCATTTACTGCTTTAAAGATGTGAGCGCGCTTTCGTTCACGCATATTGTATATCATCAAATTATATTCCGTAACACACACACACATTACCTATGTTTATTATATATTACATATTTCATATATGTATATAATAAATAAATAAGAGCTATTCATTCCAATTAAATGTGTATAAACAAATAATATTTCTACTGCCGCTGGAAGTAAGATGACTTTTCTATTATAAGATAAACAAACATGATTTCTGCTACTGCTATGTATTAATCAAACGCATTTTGTTATAGCGCTATTATTGTTATGAATAAACACATCACTCAGCGTACGTATGAGAGTAGGGGAATTAAATTGAACGCCTATCTATAGCATGTTGTGTGTACGTATACAGAAGGCATGGTACAGCGCGGAGTGAGTGAGTGCATGTATGTACACTTGAATCGCGTTCCACTGCTGTATAACGCGAGTATGACGCATTATTCTTTATTCTAAATATATTTGGACCGGGATAATGTTCGGAACATGCACGCATAGAAAGCTGTTGGTTGATCTGTTGGCTGTTGTTATGTACATATCATAAATCACCGTGTGGTTATGTGTAAACTATGTTGCACTGAAATCAATGGAAGACTGTAGAGGGTAGTAAAGTCATGCGTGGTTGATTACACACTGACCTGTATAACGGAGTCAAAGTTGTGTGTTGGCTTTCGCCTATAAGCAGCGAGATTTGGAATATAATAGTTTAGTTTTCCTGACTCGAGTCAAGGCAAGAGCAATAATAGCAGCAGCCAACAACAGCCAAAGCAGACAGCGAAAAAAGCACCAGCAGCAAATCCAGCTTCGCCAGCGATTTTAACGTGTTTGGTAACCAACATTCATTTACCATTCACTGCTATATAATTCGCATGATTGTTCAATTGTTTTGTTTCACCTTCCACCTTACCTCCAACCTATTTCCTATTTACTGGAGCATATACTACTAACTTGCGTACACAAGGTTAGTTTTAGTTGCTAATTTGACATATAAATTATGCATTTATATTTCTTTCGTTGTTTAAATTGTCCAGAAGACCAATAGACGTTATTTTGTTAAGTTCATTAAATGCTGTTTTATTAATTAGCAGGTAGAATATTTTTCAGATGTCCACAAGAACACGAACACTGGATTACTCATGTGCTATTCGTGTCCTCAGTAAGCCACTGAGGACCAGAGAAACAACAAGATCTGATCCAGTGTGCGGTTTTATGTTAAACTGACCTGGCGCGCGGGAATACATATTTCGGAGGCTGTTATATTCTGTAAAAATTAAGATATTTGTTTGCGCCATCTGTGACAGTTGCTCCGTTAGCAGCGTTAGAGCGAGAGTCTGTCAGACAACATTCTTCTTCTGTTAGTGCCTATCCTCTATGGATGTTGACATCACATTGCTCTATATAACCTTGCTAACAGATGTTCTGAATAGATGTTCGGTTGTCATTCCCGCCTACTGCTTAATGTTCTTCAACCATGATGTTCGCCGACGCCATTGACTTCTTCTTCCTTCTATCTGACCTTGCGATATAATTGGATGAGTCTATATTTCTCATTTCGGCTCCCATGTCCTAAGGATTCCATCATTTTCCTGACTTTCACACAATGCATTGTGACAGACTCCGCTCGCGACGCTGCTAACGGGGAATCCTAGCGATTGTCACGATTGTCACAAACGATTGTCACAAACCTCTTAATATTTTATTACAGAATATAACAACCTTCGGAAATAGGAAGCTCGGGCGCCAGTTCAGTTGAACGTGAGACTGCACGTAGGAACTGTTCTTTTTATTCCACCGGTCCTCAGTGGACTCGCTGAGGGCACGGGCAGCTAAGTACGGGAGTAGTTCAGGAGATTGTGTTCTTGTGGGAAATCGAGGAAGATTGTAACTGCTAATTATTAAAACAGCATTAACGATTTTACAAAATAAGTAAATTGGTCTTATCCACAACACAAAAAAAGAACTAAGAAAGATGATAAAATTAAATACCAATACAATAAAATGGTATTACCGCATTAATGGCGTTTAGCAAATAAACAATAGCGATTATATTACAAACAAAACGAAATAAAAGCGGTGCATGTAAAACAGTGCAATTGTGCTCTAATGATAATAACAAAACAGTAATAATGCGGAAAGCATGTACAAATGTAATAGAGAGGCGGGGGCAAATCTAAATACACGATATGAATAACAGAAAATGTAGAAAGTCTAGGAACTACTATAAGCTGCGTAACACCCGCGATGAATATAGGTTAGAATTACACACTCTAGTGGGTAGAGTGAAAGAGATGTCCTATGACGCGTAACACTACGTTCATGGTCAGTGCTACTGTTGTCGAGTGACTAAAACCAACCCCCATGAGCGTAGGTTAGAATTATACACTCTGGTGAGTAGGAAACAGGTTGAAGTAGAAGGAGAAATAAAGTTATTCAAAACATGCAAATAAACAAAATCGCTTACCAAACACGTTCTTTTCTCGGCGACTTTCGCTCTGCTTCTTCTGCAAACCGGTCTAATTCAACTCTGTATGTCAGCATACGCTTAGCCAAAACACATAATTCTTTTCCCGTGCATTATTTACATGTTATCGCATAAACAGTGAGCTAAGCAGGAATAGTGACGAACGGCCACACACATCATTTTCTTCCCGAACCGGTCTTCACACATTACGCCTCTAGCATATAACGCGCTAGATACATGTTCCATACTTCCTATAGTCCTGCATAGGCAGCGTACATGCGCTTTAAACACCTGGCGAATGCGACATCGGGCGTAAAAGCTCTGCTGCAATATGGTTAGCTATCTTAGTTACTAACTTATTGTCTAGGTTCAAAATAACGTGCAGTTGTAAAAAGTACATTTCTCTTAAAAATCTGTTACCAAAACATTTACAATATAAATAGATATTAAAATTTAAAATCACACAGAACCTTTGTCTCCAAATATTCTAAGAAAATTTAGCACAGGCACAAAATGTAGCATTATGGGGGCGTGTTTGGACTATAAGTACATAGACGTCGAAGAAATATCTCTGTAATGATTTGTGGACTTGGCGATTATTATATTGTTACTTTTCTCTTTATAACCTGTTAGGCATATCATTAGTTTATGAGACTCCCTAGTCCACGGGCGCAGTTAAACATTTGAAATCTTGTGTTAATATATTTTATAATTATTTAAATATATTTTACAATTTAATGATATCTAATCATGAAATAATGTAATATTGTAAAGAGCTTCTTATTTTTGTCTTTCTTGGAATTATTTATTATACATAATTTGTAATTTCTTAAACGAATAATTTTACATAAATATTCTAGTATGAAATAATATATAATTTTTTTTACTATCAATAATATAACATGGTTTTGTACTTTGTTGTTTTTAGTAAGCTTACTTAAATAAGAATGTTGGCGCCAATATTCTTATAGGCTACTTATATCTAAAGCGTTTTCGACTTAAATACTAGAACTGTACAGTTTTAAGGCGCTACAGTGATTTTTGTTTGAAGCTCTGAAACTCGACTATATCTGTTCTGTTACATCTAGAATATTTTTGAGGTTTCACACTCTCGACATGTGCAGTAATATGGCGCACACAAACATTCCTTCCACTTGTGTGGTATGTCAGAACAGAACGACAAACACAGAACAGAACACTTCTTTATCAAGTGGAAAATAACAGTTGAAGTTGGATCCCCACATTGTATATGGTTCTAAAGAAAATCAATATGGCTATCTAGAAATATATCAAAATATATACATCAATATATTTCTCTATAATATATAGAAAATTATATACAGGATGTTACTAATCAAAAACCTCCTTCCTTGCTCCTCAAAATCGGCTCAGTACAGGCCAGCGATTGAACTACGAAGATGAAGACATTTTAGCATTATATATAGTCTGCAAGTTTTATTTTTTATCTTCCATTGAACCAAGGTATTTAATTTAGTGCAATTTATTTTCAAGGTCAAATTACTTCAAAGTTTAATTTACGTTGAACAATTTTTTCATTGGTTCAGAATGTTGTAAAAAAAATGTGCCTCATCTATGTGGCTTCATAAATTTTTGAAGGCTTTGGTTGGTATTTTAAATCTATCTGCGGCAGAGAAAGATAATTATTTGTCAGCAAGGCATATGTTTGATAAAACTATTTCTGGCTCCTTTTATATATCCTCTATGAATTGTGACAGATTTTTGGTTAAATTGTCTCAGAGTCGATGATAACGTAACAAGAAAAAAGGATATAATAGATGATACTTTGACACATATTCATTAGTTTTCGAACATTTTTATTGTTGAAACGAGTAGAACTTTACATACCCCATCTTCATACATCACGATTGATGAATAGCTTTTAATATACCTATGACGCTGTCCTTTTAAGCTGTACATCCCACGAAAAATTTAGAAAGAATTGATTTCCAGGATATGACCCGCAAAGCTTTATATAAAAGAATCCATCCTATACATAAATATGTTAAATTTCAACTTTAGAAAAACGTGTTTCAAAAAATAGCGAGAGGATTTTCAGTTTTCTAGAAAACAAAATACTTAATCTCTAATATGAATAAAATACGTAAAAATATGAATCAAATACTTAAATAAGTAAAAAAATACTGCATCACATATAAATTTAAGGATAGTAATAAAATCGAGTGTATGGATTTAACCATAATATGTCAAGTGTCATCCAGATGCACATAGTCTAATACTTTTTAGAACCAAAATAATTCTTTATATCATAAGCGTAAATATGAAAGAAATACAAAAACTCTAATCAAATGTGCCCATTTTTTAATTACAAAACGTATTTTCACAGCTTTCAATTACAAGATGTCCAATACCACTAACAATCTTTGTTATTGTAGTAGAAACTGCAATTAGCAAAATAGTTTTCATATAAAATTTTTTATTTGATTTAAGCTATAAAATAAAAATATTTTTGTGCGTACAGGTAGTCTCGAAACAATTGGAACAGAACATGACTTGCTTATTTTAAATAGAACACTCAATATATTATTACATTTTCTGAAATAAGATAAAATTTTAATGACAACTTATTCGAATAATTTATCTCTAACAGTTTCTAAAATAGAGACACGCATTTTGAAATTTAAAATATGCCAACGTCACGGTCTATTTAAAATATTGCAATTGGACTAAAAACTATTTTTATTGGAAAAGGATTGCAGTGTTCTTTATAGCTTTCATCAACGAATATAGAGTAATATCAAGCTTTAGGCTACTGTGAACATGTAGTAAGAACCATTAATGTTCTACAATCTTTGCATGTTGTTTCAAACAAGCCTAAGAAGCTGATGAGCCAATAAAATTTAAACGTTTGATAAACACCCACTACTTCACATCAATGAAGCATGCAATTAATTCTGTTATCACCTTGAATTTTGGGGGTGTTTACTGCTTCCTCCTTAATTATTACTTCTTACCCACAAATCCAACCATGACTTGAAAAAGAGGGTAGCTTAAATAGGGACGTAGATGGTAGACTAAATCCTCTTTTGATGTACCGGCTTTAAACGTACTGGAATGCAACAATCAGTTCTGACTGATTTATAGCTCCAAATTATCTGACTATTCTTATTTTAAATAAGCACTTTAGTTTAACTTAACCCGATGTCTATTTCTAATTTACATTCAAATTCCTATTCTCATGAAAAATTGGAATACAACCCATTAAATAACAATTCATATTATATTATTTTTTCTTGCAACATAACAAGACTTGTTCTCAGAAGTTTAATAAGCTTTATAGGCGTATTAAGTTTAAAATTTTAGATCTTTTTCTTCTTAGAAGTTAACACAGATCAAGATAAATAAAAACAACTTATATTTCACATATTCAAATAATTTTGCTAATGAGGAATCATGATTTCTTTTTAAAATGTTGTGTACAGTTAATCCTAAATTATTGCTTTACCTTTGACACTATTGCTTCGTGCAAAAAGACCAAAATTTGTACAAATTTTCTTAGTCTTAAACAATTAATAGTTTTTTTATTCTGTAAAAATCTGTGCGCCTGCCTACCGAATTTGATTAAAATCGGATAAATCGTTTAGAAGAAGTGGCAACATACACACAGTCATTGAAAATTCGTAAGGAGTTATACAAGTTGAAGGCATTTTTAGATAAAGCTGAAGTAATATCACAATTACAAATTTGCTTATGCCATAAAAGTTTATATGATTCCAACAAATTCCTAAATTTCGTTTTGGTCGGCTGAAATTGAACAATTTTATAATGACGGTGAACCATGTACCCTTGTAATTAAATATCATAATTAATATTAGATTATTTCAAATGCACGCCAATGGAATTTATTATTAGTTTCTGCAAGAAAGTTCCTTGCAAAAACCTATGATTTAGTACTGCACGTTATTTTGGATTTCTGGTATAGTAGAGGATATGTTTAGATTTAATAACCTGCCATTTCAGTACAGGGTTTCGCGTAATTTATTTAAACTATTTTAAGTAACATGTTTTGTTACAGCATAATTTCTAGTTCCTCTTGCATCCGTTGTATCACAGTGTTATTTGTGACATGGTAAGTGTATCAGATTTTGATTATGCGACGTTAAGAGGAATGCGACCGTCTTGAACGAAAATATCGTTTTTTTTTTGTAAATCGCGCGAAGTTCTACCGCTTTTCCTACTTAATACTTTTGATTGAAATTTTTTCTGGATTATT
>WYDF02010972.1:0-13653 GCA_009867245.2 Adranes taylori
GGTGTGGAGATGTTCTATTGTACTCATGCCTTTTCTGAAGCCCGCCTGCTCATAGGGTTGGTATGCGTCAAGTTTGTCTGCTATGTCTTCTATGAAGTTGACAAGCTATGTGCTACAATAATTGCCACTTCTGAATCCGTGTTGCCTATCGTGGAATTTGTCATATTTACTGCAGTAACTTACTAGCTAGGTATTTTACATACTACTGATGCCTATAGTTTTTATCTCTATTTTTATTCCTCCTTTATATATTGGTTGATTTTTTCCAATCATTTGGTAAGATACCATAATTTATTGATACATTCCAAATATGTATGATATAAATATTTTTGTATTTCTTTTCCGGCTGCTTTTATGGAGTCTATTTTGATTTCGTCTAGCCCAGAGACCTTCCCTATGTTCGTTGACTTTATTGCTCTTTCAACCTCTCCAATCCTTAACCTAAATATATCCTCCCTCTCTAGATTTGGCCATACATCTTCCATTTAATTTTCCTTCTCTCTCTTATGATCCGTCATCATTTTTTATTTTTATCTTAGTTCTGTTTTTTGGGTTCTTGGCTTTCATATATTTATAAAATACTCTTCCTGTTTTATTTTCTAATAATTTAATTACATACTCTTCTTCTGTCTTTTCTTTTGCCTTTTGTTAGTTCTTTAGCGGCCTCTATTAATCTTTGGCGATTTGTTGTCCTATACTTGGACGCATTTGTTCCTTTTTGTCTTAATCGTTTACCCTTCTTATTTACATAGATTGGCTCTGTGTTTTTATTTATTTTTCTTTTGGGTATCGCTTCGTCTACACACTCTTTCAAGTTTATGTTTTACGTTATCCACCTTTTATATATTTTTTCCAAAATTTCTTTCATTTTCACTTTGTCTGTCTTTCTTGAAGTCATCTAGCAGTTGTCCTTTTACTAACTCTCCTTTTTTCGTAGTTTTTTAATTTCAAGTTCGACAGGGATAGTATCATGATCACTTATTTCTTACATTATCGTACACCTCGTACACACCTCCGTGTTTACCTCCTCTATGGTGTTTGTTAGGAAGATATCAAGTATATTTATTCTACTTCCTGCCTCTCTTGTTCCTTCTTCTATTGTTTGTGTGAAAGCTCCTTCACTGATTAAATCGTTTATTTTTTCTTGTATTTCTCCTCCTTCTTTTTTATTTTCTGACCATTCTATGTTTGAATTCCCGCCAATTATTATTGTGTCTTCTCTGTAATGCGAGTCCAAGAAGACTTTTATCTTATCAATAAACTTTTTATTACGTTCTGGCCTGTACCCTCCTACTAGTTATTTTTTGTATTTTTCTTCAATCTGAACTGCTGTAATATCGATATCGTTGATTTTCCAGATTTCCTGACTTTCCATCTCTTTGTAAATGCTCTGCCACCATAATTGCAACCCCTCCTCTCCTTTTTATCTTTATTTGTTCTCCATTTCTATCTTTTCTGTATACTATCTAGCTTGCTGTTAATATTCCTTCGTTTTTATGTCTTCTTGTTACATACCTCCATCATCGATTGGATTTCATGCTTCCTATTTATTATGCTTCTGCAATATATGACAACTACATTTGGAGACTCTTCCCTTGACCTGTTACCCAGTTTGTGTTGTTTCTTTTTGGTTTGTACTTTTCATTTGATTTGCTGCCCTATTTCCTTGCCCTTCTCCCTCCTGCTTAATTGCTATTGTTCCTGTTTGGTTTCCTTATATTGGAAATGCTGTTTCATTTTATCACACCTTTATCTAAAGGTACTGCAGTTCCTACTCCATGCCATATGATACGGATTTATATCCCTGTTTTCTTTTTCCAGCTCCTATCTGCAATTACGCCAATAGCTGAGATTTTCCTTGCATTCCTTGGTATCGTGGTGATTCGAGCATTTGGCACATACCTGCTTATTTCTGCATTCGTCTGCACGGTGTCCAAACTCCCAGAAATTCCTACATTGCATATTACTTTCACATGTTCTCTAAATCCACATCTCTTCCATCCTACTTTACTTTTTTCCAGTCCCATAATCATGTTGAAGGCTTTTGGTTCTACTTCTATTATAATATTAAAGTTATGCCCATTTACGTAACGCTTGTTTAATATTTTTATGCTCGTTGTTTCGATATCCCACCTATTTTGTTTTTTTGATTGCTTCGATCATCATTTCATTATTCTCTATATCATCCTCCGCTCTTACCGAAAGTATCATGATGCATGTGTTTTTCTTTTTGTTTCCCTTACTTTCACGTCTTCTCCAAATTTGTCCTGTGTTTCATCTCTCACTTTTGCCAATTTTTCCTTATTCCCTTCATATTTAAATGTAACTGCTCCGCTTTTAATTTTCCTGTCCATTCTGACCGGTTCATTATTGGGTCTATTATTTTTCCGCATTTATCGCAGATCCAGTACACTCCTTTCACTCCATATATTGCCTTAAAATTTGCTTTTATTTCTGCACACTTTACATGATTTCATGCTTCGCAATTTGTTTCACATCGAATGCCGTCTGTATAGGATTGCCATGCTTCAGTTTCGTGCGCATGGTGCATGGCGAGAATTTTCTGAGGCATCTATTCAAAAAGACCTGCAAGCTACTGGTGCCTGTAGAGGTGACATTCCAAGTCTCTCAACCGTATAATAGCACTGCCTTCATTCGGAGTTTGCCTCCTCCAGGAACCTTTCCATTTTTCAGCTGCTTGATCTCCGGTGGATCCGAGTTAGTTACACTTCCTACTCCTTCTCTATTATGTACAATTTCTTCCTCTTCTTCAGGTTCTTATTCAGCCACTTTTCACTTTCTCTCTTGAGCATCTCCATGAAATGTTCGCGCCATCTTGCAAGTTGTGCTTCGTCGTTGGTGAGGATGTTTCCTTATTGATTTTTCACCGGTCTTCTGCGGTTGACTTTCTTCTTGGAGAGAATTCTCGTGACATCGTATAGTTCCTTCATGTTTCCAGTGCCAGCCGCTTTCTCTGCTTTCTCGGCCAATTCTGAAATCCATTTCATGCGATCAGCCTTAGCATTCTTTTTCACCTGCTTGTCCTTGGTTTGAGATTCTGTCTGGAGCTGGATTTTCTGACGCGTCTTGCTACTGTTTAGTTACAGTTTCACTTGGTTTCGCTATTCAATATGGTCCCAAGTTGTTTCCGACATCCACTTCTTTCTTCTTGGGTTCTTAAAGCCAAGTAGTCGTTCAGCTGTGTCTATGAATGCTGTTTTCACCGTTAATCAGTGTTCTTATATATCACTTTCATCATCCACTCTGAGGCCCTTAAACCGGTTCCCTATTTTCAGTGCATATTCTTTCTTGCTGTTCTCGTTCTTCAACTTTCTAAGATCAAATCTCTTCCTTTGAATATCAAAACGTGTTCAGTTGGTAGCAATCTTTATGCGAACGCATGCAGTCGTAAGATGGTGGTCACTGCCTATATCTGCTTCTCTGCGATTTCTCACATTCATGAGAGACTTCTTCCACGAGGCGCTCTCCATTGTTGTTCATGTTGCCCCATCACTTGCTCCAGTCCAAGGTTGTCCGTACCTACCTTCGCATTGAAGTCACCCATCGTAATTACGATATCCTTTCTGCTAATGCTTTGAACTGTGGCTTCGAGTTCTGCATAGAAGTTAGCTTTAATGTCTTCTTCAGCTTCTTTGATGGGAGTTCAGCTTCATAACATTGCACGAGATAGATTCCTAACTCTTCCGTTGAACCTGGCGAGGAAGATTCTAGAAGACACGGGCTATCAAGGTGTTCGCTCTTTTGCTCAGGAGTTCAGAGTACAGAAAGGTTTGCCCACTCACTGTCCTTAATTCTCGAAAACTCATTCCAACGTACTTCGCTCGCTCCCATGATGTCCACTCTATACCTCTCCGCTATAGTTGCGAGTTGTTCCACTTTACCAACCTGATACAAGGTGGTTACGTGTCAGAATCCAATAGTCTTGTTCTTTTTTATGCCAAATGTCGTCGTTTTCTCAATGGAATAGGAAAGTTCGTTAACAACAATTGCAAGCAGTGCAGAAAGGAGCTGGAAAAAGTCCTAAATGAAAATATTACAGAGGACCGAGTAATACAAAGAATGCTGGAGGATACAGAGTGCAAGTCTGTAATGCAAAGCTTTTTGGCCAACATACTAAAAGCTAAAGTAGAAACGTCAAGGAACCCACCGAGCATGGCGAGTACCGAAACACCAAATGCTAGTGCTTAAGATGATACAGAAAGTAAAAAAGTAAAATCACAAAAGTAATAAAACAAGTTGATCGCTGTACGGACGTGTCAACAAACAAGAGCACAAATCTATCGGTTGAAGTACCTTACTCGGCGTCAATACCAATGTTGGTGATGCCCGCCTGGCCAGTAGTATAGAGGAAGGTTTTTTAGTGGTTTGGAGCCCCACACTTTGTGCATCCCCCATGGGGCTCGGAGCCCCATGGCTAACGCTAACTATATCAAGAAATGAAATATACATAGTAGTAGCTTGAGCATGCATATTTTTTTGGGCCAAACCGCGAACGTCATTCCTGTACCACACAACTAGTATGTCTATGTCAAGACTTATCTGACAATAGACAATAAAGGGCAATTTGACGCTGTCGTCATTGATATGGCAAAGGCTTTTGATAAAGTCCGTCATAACATCCTGCTCAAAAAACTAAGCAAGGCGAACATCGACAACCGTGTCATCAGATGGATCCATGCTTACCTATCAGAGAGAAGTCAGAGGACCAGGATTGGCGACGACTTATCGGAGCAGGTACCTGTATCCTCTGGAGTCCCACAGGGGAACGTACTGCCATTATTGTTTATAATATTTATTAGTAAACGTAATCCGAAAAGTTTGCGAAAGTTTATATAGCCTCCAACGTAAATTCAAAACCGTCTCTCAGAAAATCCTATCAAAAGTCTACCTTAGGCTTGTGAGAGCATAAGTAGAATACACCTCTGAAGTCCGGGAACCATTCAGAAAAACCAAATAAAAAATAGAATGGAAAGCTGTACGATTTGTGACAAGGACTCATAAACGAGTGGCACAAATTAGCCAGTTACAAAGAATTCTTGGGTGGCCCGAGTTAGTCGACCGTAGAAAAGAGACTTGAAATGAAATTGATGGGTAAAGTTTACCTAAACGATCAGCAATGCGTCTTACAAAATTAGTAACCGGCCGTCGCAGACCAAATAACTTCTAATTAAAAATATCAGAAATAAACACCAATGTAGGCCGAAACTCTTTTGTAAATAGAACAGCTAAAGAGTGGAATCAAGCTTCGAACAAGCAAATAGGAAAAATAATAAACCTCAAGAAACCTATCTAGGGTAATGTTCTTATACTATATTATTATCTTTACTTAATTACTTTTCGTTTTTTACATTGATCACAGATGATTTATACTTATAGTGTATCATCTATTTGCACAAGTGTAATATTATCAAATTCAATAAATATATATTATTATTAAAAAAATATGGAAGTTGTCATAAATAATGATATATATAAATAATTCATTTATTAAAAAGGCACATTTTTAATTTATTCAATTTATGTACAATTTGTTTCTTGAGACACGAGTAAATAATTTACATTTAACAAATCCATAAACATAATGATAATTTTAACGTAATATTACAAACATGAGATTTACATAGCAAACAGTATTTTGTAAATAAACTGAAGATGTTAAATACTTTAAAAATAGATTAATACTATATATATATATAATTAAAAATAGAACAATTTGGACGGATATTTCACTTTTAATGTACATGATTCGTATGTTGGGCTAGTTTATTCATACACAAATTGCATAAATATATTTATAAATATAACTAAAACAAATGCATTTTGTTAATAAAAATTTTTTTTACAAAATACATTAATTCCAAGCCATTGCTAGAAAAAATGCAACGTGCAGGCTTAATAGGTGGCACATGCGCTTATCGGACAATCACCCCAGAGGAACTGAATGTTATTGGAGGCATTAAGCCAATAAACCTCCTGGGCGCAGAAAGGACAGAGTTTTACATCCGTGCTCTAATATGCTGGCCAGCAGAATGTGACACTAACATCAAAGCTGCGTCCAGGTCAGATGTATGAACTCAATGATGGCCCCTAAGAGGTTTACTGCTGAAAACAGGTGAACTTCAGAGCCGCAGACTAAGTAACTCGATAGTCGACTTTCCGCTCGGAGAAAATTGTACATGGTATAACGTATCTGTATCGCAAACTGCGCGATAGTGGTCCATAGTAAATCTAGTTTGTTAAGATAAACAAATTACTTATTTGGAGAATGGTCCAGATCTTATTCGAAGGAGGATGTTTTTATAGAAATTGTCCCATGGATTAGTTCTGCGCTAAATTCGCAAAAGGAGTACACTCCAAGGAGGATCAATCGAAGCAGTACAAACACATTAAAGTCTTCAAGAAAGTTTAAAACATTTGTAACCAGATGGTGATAAGAACAAAATAATACTAGAGAAATAAAGAAGTTGAGGGATGTGGATAACGAAGCGACAATTAACTAAGTATAATGGTTATTGATCTGTAAATTTCGTTCAAGTTCATCAAAGCATTGATGAGAATAAAGAATGAAAGCTATTCATTAAACTGTTTTGCATGAAAATCAAAACAGTTTGTATAGCAAAGAAGGAGAATAATTAAATTAAATTGTAAAAAAAATCGTCAAAAACGATCATTTTTTCCCGATCGTTTTTACCAGTTTCCTTTTCTTCATTTTTTCACTTATTTTATACATAACTTTTTGGGTAAAAACAAAAGTGATGATTATGTCGCTCATGAGGTTGTCAGCGTACAATGCCATGAGGTGTAACATGTCTCTTAAAGTGCATCTCCTTCACTCGCACCTGGACTTTTTCCCTGAAAATTTAATTTCTATGTAGATTTCCAGGGAAGTGAAATGCGAGTATATTGGCAGAGTACTGCTGGTCATTGGTACGAGACACTTCTACTTCAGGGTACAAGAGGAAAGCAAGCACGAGATGAAAGTACTTTTTTATATATTATTGTTTATCATATATTACATTATATATTAATATAATTTTATTTTTAATTTAACGTATAAAAAAATTGGTTTGCCCCCTCCAAATCAAAGTTATGGCCATAAAATCACGCAAAAGTGATAAACATAAGAGGAGGAGGCGTCTCCAGCAAACGGAGGGTGATAGGGGAAAACGGTCATCATATTCAGAGTCAAGGGGTAATTTTTCATAAGAATAAGCTGTAATGGTCATGGGCGCCCATACTCGGGGGCAGAGCCCCGCACCCCCCTCCTCACCTAGCTCTCAGGGACAATAAGTTTTTATGTAACATAATATATGTAACATACAAGAGGGACAATAAGTTTTTTGGGACTTTTTATGAGCAAGATTTTCTCTAGCCAGTTTGCTGCTCCCCCCCCCCCCGTACTAACTCACAGGTGGGCGCCCATAGTAATGGTACCAGGGCTCCAAATTATTTTTTTTCCAGCACACTTATCAATATATAAATAATTCAATGTAATCTTTCTGTTAGTTTTCCGCGTTTTATAAAGTTTTTCTATATTTTATTTTTCAGTACAAGTATAAATTTAAACATGTTTATTATAATAACATAAATAAAATATTTCTTCTTATTTAAATGTTATATTTTCAGTCAGTTTCTAAATTTCATGTTATATGTTTCTAGTAATAACATCAGGAATAAAATATATTTAAATTTTATCAAAACTCGTACTTCCTTGTTTAATTATTTATTTGTCACGGCTGGTTTTGGCACGTCACTAATCTTGCACAAATTATATCATCACCGGCCACCAGACGTAACCGGTCGTGAGAAATAAAAGGAATTAAACAAGGAAGTACAGAATTTTAATGAAATTTAATTGAACAACTTGCTACCGATTAAACCATATATCGTTGGTCCGGAAGAAAAACGACAAAAGTCAAAAGTTATCATGTTTAGGTTTCTATACTTAATGTTTAGAAAATAGAATTCCCTTTTTGCTAGAAAAGTGACATAAATCTAAATATAAGTCATTATTGTCTGAGAGCGGTAATGTCGTTTTTCAGTTGGCGCTCTTTGTATTCTGTGTTATCAAGAAAAAAGTCACATTTCAATTATACTTCAACTGTTGATGTGGAAAGATGAATATGAAATAACGAAAAACAACACAACTCGGTGAGTTTAATTCACTAGTAACTCTCAGGAGTCTTATCGCAAAAAACAACAAAACTTAAGAGTATGAAGTACGTAGATTAAGTTTTTATTTATACTAGCATAAACCTTCATGGGAATGGATTTTTAGAGAATAACCGACCACAATTAATTATGAATTGGGCCAGGAACAATGAAATCTGGACAGTAAAAGGAAAGAACTTGATTTCTATTGAAAAAAACCAACAGTCAGCTGTCAGAAGGTAGGCAGTATTCAATGCTAATCAAGTTTAAAAGTTATAATGCAATCATTTATATTGAAATATACCTACATATTGTTGCAGGCGGCAATTTTAAAAGCCGTTCCAGCATAAATGATGACATGGAATCTCCATTGATGAGGCCTAAAGAAACACCTGATGATACCGAAGCTACCTTGGTGATTGAAGCTGTGGTAATAGGAGGGTATGAGAACACCGAAACTCTTCTGAATGGCTTTATTGAAAGCGAAGTTGCTTTGAAATTGGAGATGCCGGTAGAGAACGGCTCAGTTCCTAGGTTTGATCCTGTACAAAATGAGACTGAGCTGTGGGAATATGCAGACCTCGCTTCTGATCGAACCAAACCTGTAACGACTGCAACTTCTGTAGTTGTAAGAGCATTTACTACCGGTGGAAACCTTGACATAGAAAGGGAAGATGAACTTGACTTCCACTCCGACGACTGTACGAAAGATCCTGATTACCTACCTAAATGTGATGTTCTTTCTAAACGCCTGGACAACATGACATACGAATGAGGTGAAATTATGAATGTAGGTAGCTACAAAAGGAAAGTAAAGGTCCCAACAAAATTAGAGCAAAGGGGAAGTCAGGCATGAGGAAAAGTGGGTTTAAATAAAGCGAAAATTCTGAAAAGTATGGGCAAAAGCTACACTTCCTGTGCATAAACCAAACGAGTTGTGCCTCCCAAAAAAAGTGGATCTCCCTTGCGGCGAAAAGTGCAGGCTCCAATGCCCAACAAAAATTAATGAAGAAAGAAGATGCCAAATTTTCCACCCTTCTGAGACGTGTGCAATATAGAGACAGAGTAGCTTCATTTTTTCTTACATGACAGCTAAAAATCTCCTGTATAAGTGTAAAAGAGCCACAGTATCAATAATAATGCATTTGAATTTGAAATAGATAGCGGCCGTGTAAAAAGTACACTTGCTATCACTGACCGCATAATACGTACAGTTCTAGTCAATAATAATAGATAAAACTTCGAAGACAAACGTGGCAAACCTGGGAAGCAAAAAACAGTTCCTCACGTAGTAAAGGCATCCATAAGTAGTAATTCGACCAAATTCCACGTATCGAAATTCCGCAGGGTCGATTGAAAGAGACATTATATTGAAGGTGGTAAAACTTAAAAAGATTTACACCGAAACTTTGTCCAAGAATGTCAAGGGAAAGGAATGATACCTGGCAACTACGTAATGTATTCAAGGATTTTTAATGAAGAATATAACTTTTCGTCTTTCAAACCTAAGAAGGACCAATGCGAACTGTGTTATATACGAAAACACAGCAGGTGAGGAAAAAGAAAAAATAAAAGTATGAAGTACATTTATTAGAAAAGGATCTATCGCGACTAGAACGAGACAAAAAATCTAACAGTGATGTAGCCGTGTAAGATCTTCAAGCGGTTCTTCCCAGCTAATTGATCAGACATCGCCATTTTATTATGTTAGTAAACGTTACAGTTTACGATTTAAAAACGAACAATATTTCATGCTACTGGAATGAAGGAAACCGAATAGGGCTGCGGTAGAAATTGACAACTGCGTGTTCAAATGCCTCCAAATGATAAACGCAAAACATGAGGAACCTACGGACGTGATTTTTTATAGTGATAATTGTGCTAGCCAACAAAAAAATCAGTTTTTGGTTAGCCTGTATGTCTACGCCGTACAAAAATTAGAACACATCAAATCTATTTTTAACACAAATATTTCATAACTGGATACACACACAGAAAACGACGGTGACAGTGCGCATTCGGTAATGGAGCGACACGTCAAGAAATCAGTAACGCAGGATCTATTTTCATCCCGGAACAGTATTAACCCCTAATAAGAACTGCCAACAAAAGGGGAATCCTTTTATGGTTAATGAACTGTGCCATAAGGATTTCTTTGATCTTAAAGAATTAGCCAAGGCCATCCCCAAGCCAAGGCCAAGGCCAAGATCTCAAAGGAGGCCATCAAACTGAAATTACCTATTTAGGCAACACGATTACGAAGAAATTGATATTGAAGGGCGGAGAAAGTTTTGCGACTAAACCAGGTAGCAATAAGCTTAAACCATCATACAAGAAAAAAGTGGGAATTACTGACAAAAAGTGAGCAGGATTGCTATCATCGATAGCAAAAAAGTGTGTTCCTGAAGTCTACGCAGCTTATATAAAAACTTGTAAATTTCATTTAAATTGTACCTACTTAAATAAAGGTGACAGATAAATTTGTTTTTAACGTTTTATATATTTTTTTAATTAAAGATTAAAAAAATATATCAAAATACAATGACTTCCTCAAAATACAATGACTTCGAAATTTGTTTGAGAAAAAGTTTTCGAGATCAGAAGGCGAATTGTCACGCACGATGTACAAAAAATGTCAGGTTATAATTTGAAAATTAAAAGATTCATTTCGGAGCATAGTGTCCGTCTTAGAAAGATTCCAACATTTGAGAAAACTTTATAATTGCTTCTCCTGAAAAACAGGTACTTTGAGTTGTGTCATTTTACTTACGGACCATACGTCTACAATAAAAAAATGATAAATATTGTTCCATTTTTTATGCGTTTCGCGATATAAATAAATCGGCTTTAAATGATATTCGAATATAATTTTAGGTAAAAAAAAGATTACAAGAAGCTAGTTCAAGCATCTTCTTTTTAAAGCTCTGATTATAATTTCGTATTAGAAGAAATGTGCGTTTTATATCGTTTTTTCAACAAACGCAAATTGTAAATACTGATCCTTCCTTTCAACACTAGACTTTATATTAGATATCCGTGTGAGCTGATTTACGGATTTCCATATCATAATGAGAAGATGGTCTCGAAGCTTGCAATTTTCTATAATTTGCTTTTCTTGCTTCAACGAGAAACATTGCTCCAGATGGTACCAAGAGTAAAGAACCTACACAAGCAAATGCAAATGACCAACTTAAATCATTATGTTCCCAGTTAGGCATCCAGTCACGTCTATCGCCATTATTACCAAAGATAAGTACAGCTATCAAACCACAAATACCAGCTATCACAAGATCAGCTCCTATACTAAGTAATAATAAAATGTACTTATCATGATCCTTGCTGCAGAAGCAATACATCCATGTCAAAAATGCTGCTACGAGCAGCAAAGTGATACAGAGAGTGAAGAAAAATTGTGTCCAGAGGAAGAATCCTGGCAATAAGAAGTCATCGATGATATAATATTCTTCTTCGAACACCCACCAACATCCCGTAAATTCATAATCATAAAAATGTTTAAAATCTTTAAAATTTTTGAAACATACTTCCCATAACCCTAAAATTCATTAAAATTAAATACTTTTATAAATAACATATTTCAATTGACCACTCCTAGTTCTTTATTATCTGTTCGTATAAAAATCTTTACCTATTCGTATAAACTTGGGATCTTCTAATTTTCCATCGTTTTCCAACCAATAAGGAGTACAAAATGCAATTAATACAAATAAAAATCCAATGGCTGTACCTGTTATAGCACAAATTCCTGTACGAGTTTTTCCCATTTTGTAAATTAACAACAAATTAGTTGTTTATAATAATTATTTATTATGTGTTATGTGAATGCATATGAAATGAATCACAAATAAGTGTAGGCAACTATCACAGCACGCAAACTGCAAAATTCAAAGATACGAGGGTTAATGAAATGATAATAATTTTTTTATTTATTAAATATATAATGATAAATTTTTTTATAATGAATAACCATTATAATGATAATAATAATAATATATATTTATTGAATTTGATAATATTACACTTGTCCAAATATATGATATATTATAAGTATAAATCATCTATGATCAATGTAAGGAAAGAAAAGTAATTAAGTAAAGATAATAATATAGTATAAAAACATTAGCCTAGATCGGGCGCTTGATGTGTTATTATTTTTCCTATTTGCTCGTTCGAAGCTTGATCCCACTCTTTAGTTGTTCTATTTACAAATGAGTTTCGTCCTACATCGGTGTTTATTTGCGATATTTTAAAATGGTATTTATTTGGTTTGTGACGGCCTGTTGCTAATTTTGTAAGGCGCATTGTTATTTCTCTTATTACTGGCTCGTTTAGGTAAGCTTTACCCATCAATTTCATTCTAGTCTCTTTTCTACAGTCTGCTAACTTAGACCACCCAAAATTTCTTTGTAATTAGCTAATTTGTGTTTCCGTTGTATTTTTTTATATGTTTTTATTTCGTTTTTTTTGTATGGATCCCAGTCTTCAGATGCGTATTCTACTTGTGGTCTCACAAGCCTAAGGTAGACTTTAGACAGGACTTTCTGAGAGACAGTTTTGCATTTACGTTGTAGTCTAAATAAATTTTGGTGAGTTTTTCGGGTTACATTTTCAACATGAGATGTCCAATTTAGTTTCTCGTCCAGAATTAACCTAAATATTTAATTTTTTTAACTTCTACTGAATTATTATCTATCTTATAATGCTATGCTGTCTTCTTTTGTCTTTGGGTTATTTTAATCAGTTCGCATTTGCTGTGGTTTACGCTCATTCCATTTTCTGTACATCACGTTTGTATACTTTAGAGATCTGTCACAATTTCTGATAATAGCTTGTTGTTTTTATTTCATTATAAATCATACAGTTGTCGACAAATAGTCTGACTTTGCACTTTGTTCCGCTATATCACTAATAAATATTAAAAACAATAATTGACCCAGTACGCTCCCCTGTGGGACTCCAGATGATACAGGTACTTGCTCCGATAAGTCATTGACAATCCTGACCCTCTGACTTCTTTCTGATACGCAAGCATGTGTCCATCTGATGACACGGTTGCCGATGTTCATCTTGCTTAATTTTGTGAGCAGGGAGTTATGAGGGACTTTGTCAAAACCTTTTATCATATCAGTGATAACTGCGTCAACTTGCCCTTTATTGTCGATTATGTCAGATAAGTCTTGACATAGGTATACTAGTTGTGTTGTACATGAGTGACGTTCGCGGAATCCATGTTGGTTGATACTGCCTTTTACAATAATTTTCTCAGATATTAATTTCATTTCATCTTTGATTAATTATTGCGAAGTTTTGGAAATTGATAAAATGTATAGATAGAATGCCAACTTTAATGTTTTCGTAGAAGTTTGTGCTGTATAAATAATGCCTTTTTCCAGTGGCGGCGCAAGATCATAAATTTATGTGGGCAAGATTCATTTTGCGAGGCCCTCTGCTCGCGAATGAAGA
>WYDF02010994.1:0-27039 GCA_009867245.2 Adranes taylori
CCAGACAGAGTCAAAGGCATGGGAGATATCTAGAAACACTGCCAAAGCGCAATGGCCATTGTTGAGTACTCGTGTAATAACTGTTGGAAATTTTAGAAGAGAGTCCATAGTAGAGCATGATGCTCTAAAACCAAACTGGTTCTCTGGGAGAAATATAATGTATTAACGCAAAGTAATAAATTGTCAATGATGCACGATATAAAACCAAACGACTCATTAAAAAGAACTGTTTCCTACAGTATTCGTTCCATATTAATCTATTTACTCTCTGTGGGACGTCACAGCAATATGACAGGCGTGCGCTAAATCATACCTTGTCTGTTATTATACCATGGATTATAACTACAAGATTACGACACAAATATTGATAGAACACACATGTACGTATACTGATCAAAGACCATTTCAGCCTTCTTATTCTGATTACAAATTTGTAAGCAGGAGTACATTACTACTTCATACCCGTATATATACGGGTGAAATATTGCTTAAAAGTTTCGTTTGTGACCTTAAATCTGCATGGAAATATAGGTTTATGAAACATATATGCAAGAGCACGTGTGAAGAAACATTTCAGTGACCTGTTTGTCACTTTAAATCTCTACGGAAAACTTACATCGCAGATCATATACGAACGTACACGGGTGAAAAACTATTTCAGTGTACTACATGTGAGTAAATGTGTGCACAGTAAATGTTTTGAGGACACACATGCTTACTCATACGGGAGAAAAGCGATTTTAATGGATTATTTCCAGAAGTGTGCAACGAAGAAAGCATTTCAAGCACACACGTAAGCGTATGGGTGAAAACCCAATTTAATGATTTGATTGTGACTACAAGTGTACAAGAAAGGTTTCATTAATTGGAAATATGTCATTGGAAATGATATTCCTATTATCGTGATGGTCAACGCAAATACATTGCAGAGCTACATAATATGTAAAAAAAATGGAATTAATCGATTTAATTATCTTCAAAAAAGTGCTATTTGCAGTGCAAAATTGACAAAGCTATTGTCAATTAATAGAATTAATTGACAATAACTCTATAGAAGAGTGTGATTCTAAAATATCTGAAAACAAACGTGACAACAGCAAATATGATTAATAACATGAAATGTAACAATATTCATTATCTGCATGTAAGAACTGATTTAAGAGTTGCTAATGTAGAAATTAATTCAATGAAAAAATAAATAAACAGATAGAAACGAATATATCTACCAAAGACATGATAATTGTTGTAATATACTTATTTATATTCGGCCTATTTCTGCAGTGTAGGCTTATCACCGACTATGTGTTTTAACGTCTAGGTCTAGCCTCTGCCATCGACGCTGATAGGTAGGGTATCAGATAATTTCGTCTTTACCAACCTTTATTGATTAACTCCTGAAGAGATCTTTATAGTGCGTGCACACACTGAACCGAAGTTTTACACCTACCCCTATAGATGTACATGATAAATTATAGTTACCTTCCTCCTATAATTACCGACCTCGTTACGTGTGTTGCCTAGATTCGATTAACAACGCGGACCAATGTTTGTGCTGGGGATCAAACCAGGGACTCTGCGGTGGAAAATCACTGATTTATGTAAACAAAAGTAAATGAGTGATAAGGTTCTTCTTTTTCATCGTGTTTATTAACGTCGCTATATTCCCTCTTTAAAAGCTCGTCACCGACATTTAGGAATGAACTAGGAAATCATATACAGTAGGATTGATGAAGATTGATTACATTGTAAATATTACATTTTGATCGAAGAATGGTTAAGGAAATCCATTATATTAAAATAGATATCTTTTGAAAGAGATAGAAGAATTGAACCCATGCTAACAGGGAAGTCCACCTTATGTTGAATTAACGAATTATAGAAAATATTAATATTATTGGAATTAAGACAACATTCCAAGAAGATATGATTAAGATCACCTATTTGACCATACTGAGCAAAGGGATCGTCCTTAACCCCAATACGGAAAAACTGGACTGGAAAAGATCCATGACCCAAAATCATTCGAGAAATTGAAGAAATAATTTTACTAGAAGTAATATTAAATATATTAAACCATGGAGAAACTTGAACCTTTTGATACCAATTAAAATAATTCTTTTCCGGTCGAATTGATAAATCAGAATATGCAGATTGCCAGAAAGAGACCAATTCGTCTTTGAACAATGGAATAAATACAGAGTAATAAAGTTTCATTGCTCTTGGTGATGAGCTCCCTTTGCAAGTCAATCAGCTTTATCATCGCCCGGAATCCAGCAGAATATAAAATCTATATTTCTATCAAGAGCCCAAGCAACCCTACCTCGAATGGCATTCATTATACGACAGGAATTTTTCCCAAGATTAAAATTATCTAACCTGGTTAAAACACTACGTGCATCATAGAAAATAAGCGAGATATTAGATCCTGATCGTATCGTATCGTAACAACCGAAACAAATAAACATCAAAGCTTTGTGCTCGGAGCAAGTACATTAGAACATATAAACGAAAATTTTCTATAGCGTCGGTACTGGACCATATGTAGTCCATTACCATATGTTACCATATGGACCATTTGTAGTCCATATAAAAAATTACAACGAAAAACAGTATAATGCTAGAAAATAATTTATAACAATGCCTAGATGATTTATTGAATGAAAGTTAAAGTGTAAAGTAGTAAGAAAAGAAGGAGTGTGTAACAACAAATGGAGTTAGATTCCGTCAAGCCTAAAGTTGAAACTGCTGAAGTCAATGATAACATCACAGGTCAAGATTTTCATGTTTTAGGAAATGATGATACAAGTCAACAAAGCATCGACTCTAAACTGGACATTACCGAAACTAAAGTGCTAAAGTATGATTGGACCCAAGAGGAACTTCAAAATGAAATAGTCGATTCTATAAATAACTTTACTCCAGTTCAACCAGAAAAGAACAGCCTGCTTCCGTTGAAAATTGTCGACGATGACGACCATTATTGGTGTACTGATTTTGATATTACGACTGCAGAGAAAGGAGTAGTCAAAATACACCAGCAGAAGCATATTAATAATAAAAAATCGACTACTGAAGAAGTTTCGTACTCTGAATGTGTAAGCAACACTGCGTTGGAAGTAGGTACACATACGCTTCCAGCGAAAAAGTCATTGCAGTGTTCTTATTGCGACTATAAATGTCATTATTCGAGTTGGTTGAAAAGGCATGAACATGTGCATACAAATGACACACCATTTCAGTGTTTTGATTGCGGATATAAGACTGCAATGAAGGATTCATTAGCAACACACATGCGTAGACATTATAACCTTGACTATCACTGTTGTAACTGCAACTACAAGACTGCAAACAAAAAGATGTTGATGATACATAGTCGAACACATATGGAAGGAAAACCATTTCAGTGTTCGTATTGTGACTGCAAGTTCTTAAGCAGGACTGGACTAGTACTTCATACGCGTAGGCATACGGGTGAAAAACTGTTTAAATGTACTGTTTGTGACTTTAAATCACCACGGAAAACTCAGTTAACAGATCATATGCGAACGCACACGGGTGAAAAACCATTTCAGTGTAGTACTTGTGACTACAAGTGTACACGCAAGAATGCATTAGTATTACACAGCCGTATACATACGGGCGAAAAACTGTATAAATGTACTGTTTGCGACTTTAAATCTAGACGAAAAAATCACTTAACAGATCATATGCGAACGCACACGGGTGAAAAACCATTTCAGTGTAGTACTTGTGAATACAAGTGTGCACGCAAGAGAGCATTAGTACTTCATACCCGTATGCATACAGGTGAAAAACTGTTTAAATGTCCTGTTTGTGACTTTAAATCTATACGGAAAATTCATTTCACGGATCATATACGAACGCACACGACTGAAGAACCATTTCAGTGTTTTGATTGTAACTACAAGAGTACAATTAAACAGAATTTGAGAGATCATATACGTAGGCATAGCGGTAAATTAAAATGCTCTTTTTGTGATTATAACTGTATACGAAGGAATATCTTAATAGAACACGAACGGACTCATACGGGTGAAAAACCATTTCAGTGTAGTACTTGTGAATACAAGTGTGCACAGAAAACTAATTTGAAGAAACATAAGTGTACTTACATGCGCACTGATAAACTATTTCAGTGCTTTGATTGTGGATACAACACTGCAAGCAAGAATACATTAGAGAACCACATGCATAGGCATTATAAAGGTGAAAAACCATTTCAATGTAATACTTGTGACTACAAATGTGCACAGAAAGGTACTTTGAAGACGCACATACGTACTCATGTGCCTGAAAAACCATTTCAGTGTTTTGATTGTAACCACAAGTCTGTAAGCAAAAGTGCATTAGTGGAACACACTCGTATACATACGAGTGAAATACGGTTTAAATGCTCCGTTTGTGACTATAAAGGTCTACGTCCAACTGCTCTTACAAATCATATGCGAACGCACACGGGTGAAAAACCATTTCAGTGTACTATTTGTGACTTCAAGTGTGCACAGAAAGGTAATTTGAAGACGCACATGCGTATTCACATGCACACTTATAAACGTCACACCCTTATGCATACAGGTAAAAAACTGTTTAAATGTTCTGTTTGTGACTTTAAATCTGTATGGAAACATCACTTCACGTACCATATGCGAACGCACACGGGTGAAAAACCATTTCAGTGTTTTACTTGTGACTACAGGTCTGCACAGAAAAGTCATTTGAAGACGCACATGCGTACTCACATGCGCACTGATAAACGTCACACCCGTATGCATACGGCAGAAAAGATCTGATTTTGTGACTTCCGTGAAAACTCGCTTCACGGATCATACACGAACGCACACGGGTGAAAACCCATTTGAGTGTAAAACATGTGACTAGAAGGATGCACGGAAAAAGAATCTGAGGACACTCATTCGGATGAAAAGAAATTTCAATGAATTATTTCTATGAAGTTTGCAACGAAGAAAGCGTTTAAAGCACATACGCATGTGGTTGAAAACCCAATGTAATGATGTGATTGTCTCTACAAATACAAATCTACAAGAAACGTTTGATTACTACGAAACAGTTTACATATTTTGTTTTGTGGTTTGAAAACCTATGTGAAGGTTAGAATTGTGATTATAAGCCTGCAAGCAAAAATGAGTAGGTGTCATACACATCGTGTGCATTTTAAGGATGGCAATTTAGTGTAAGCACTAAACTGTGATAACACATCAAATGATTATTATTATAATATCATAGGATATAAAGGTCTCTTATTTCAACAGGTGTCATATATAATTAAAATATACCGGTGTAGCAGTTGCTTAAAACATAATGAACTGGAATATCTATTAGAGTCACAATAGGAGCATTAGAAGGGATATAGGCGCTGTTATATTCAACTTTTAAATAACTTTCACTAAGAAAACCTTATATACGTGTTGTATCGAAATAAGTTTAATCGAAATGAATTTTAGAAATTAGAAATTATAATTGTTCGTAAATAGATAAGCTAAGAACTCCTTAATTAATAGATAGTAATTTTAAATAATTTTTTTAATTAGTTGTAACATTTGCAATATTTTGCTAATTTCAAAGTGACAAATAACTTGTCCATTTCAATGTAATTTTAAATTATATCTATTTATTCTTCCAAACTAATTCAAGGTTTACTTTAAAGCTTAAATAATCTTTACTTATAAATATAATTTTAGATATTATAGGTTCAACTTAAATATAGTATAAAAATGCCTGATTTTGGTTTAATATCTAAGTGTTTTAATGAACTATTTTCTACAAAACTATAGTTTGGCGTCATATATAAACTAAACATTTAAAAGTAATGGTTACAGTATATTCCTAGGACGCTACTTTAGTCTATTTGATATTAGTCGTGTATGCCATAAAAACGCGGAGCGTTGGACATTGATTATGTCAGTTTATTTCTGCTTTCGACAACAAATGTTCAGGATGGCGGAGGTAGTAGACGAAAGTAGAAGTTTTGTATACAGCACTTGGTCATCTAATAATCGATTTAGTTTATTTAGCTATATTTTATAGTGTGGAATTTTTAATTTTCCTTAACTTTCAATAAGCATGTTCTGTATTGTTTCATATTCGAAATTTCTGAATATGCACTATTATGCATGGAAAATATTAGATCCATCACGTTAGCACAGCTTGAACAATTAATTATTTCGGTACGTTTAGTCATCATCATCCTGTTCAATTCTCTGACGGACGAAGACCTCTCTAAGCGACTTCCAACTAACACGATTTCGCGTGTGGAAGTGTGTCTCAAAAACCATGCTAATTCAGTACTCCATCCACTCACAGGTCTTCGGCTGCGCCTTACGATATGTCTCGCACTCCAATGTCGGACCTATATATGTATATATGTCTGACCTCGTAAAGATCTCTTTACGAGTTAATCAATAAAGGTTGGTAAAAACGAAATTATCTGATACCCTCCCTACCTATCAACGCCAATGGCAGAGGCTCGACGTTAAAAACACATAGTCGGTGTTAAGCCTACACAGCTCAAATAGACCGACTATAAATAAGTATATTACGACATTAAAAGAAAATTAAGGTGTATACTAGTAAGAAAAGAAGAAGTATGTCAAAACAAATGGATTTTTATCCCGTAAAGCCGAAAGTTGAAAATGCGGAAGTCAATGATATCAGCACAAGCCAAGAATTTCATGTTTCTGTGGAACATGATGCAAGCCAACAAAATATCGACTCTAAACTGGATATTACCGAAACTGAAGTGCTAAAGTATGATTGGACCCAAGAGGAACTTAAAAAGGAAATAGATGATTCTGTAAATAACTTTCAGCCAGAAAAGAATAACCTACTTCCATTGAAAATTATCGACGCTGACAACCATTACCGGTGTACTGATTTTGATTTTACGACTGCAGGAGTTAATCAATAAAGGTTGGTATAGACGAAATTATCTGATACCCTACCTATTAGCGTCGCTGGCAGAGGCCCGACGTTAAAACACATAGTCGGTGATAAGCCTACACGGCGGAAATAGACCGACTATAAATAATTATATTACGACATTAAAAGAAAATTAAGGTGTATACCAGTAAGAAAAGAAGAAGTATGTCAAAACAAATGGATGTTTATCCCGTAAAGCCGAAAGTTGAAAATGCGGAAGTCGATGATATAATCACAAGTCAAAATTTTCATGTTTTTGAAGGACATGATACAAGCCAACAAAACATCGACTCTAAACTGGATATTACCGAAACTAAAGTGGTAGACTATAATTGGACGCAAGAGGAACTCAAAAACGAAATAGATGATTCTAGAAATAACTTTACTACAGTTCAACCAGAAAAGAACAGCCTGCTACCGTTGAAAATTGTTGACATTGACGCCCATCATTGGTGTAATAATTTTGATTTTACGACTGCAGAGGAAGGAATAGTAAAAACACATCAGAAGAAGCATATTGATACTTTATATTACAAATCGACTACCGACAGGTAAAAAGTCATTGCAAGTGTTCCCGTTGCGACTATAAATGTTATCAATCGAGTAGGTTGATAGTACATGAACGTGTGCATACAAATGAAAGAGCATTTCGGTATTTCAATTGCGGATATTAGGTTGCAAGCAGGACTTCATTAGCAAATCACATGCGTAGGCATTATAAAAGTGAAATTCACTGTTTTAACTGCGACTTCAAGACTACAGCCAAAAGCTGTTGATAATACACACACGAACACATATGGGAGAAAAACCATTTCAGTGTTCTTACTGTGACTACAAGTTTGCAACCAGGACTGGATTAGTACTTCACACCCGTAGGCATACGGGTGAAAAACTGTTTAAATATTCTATCTGTGACTTTAAATCTTCACGGAAAATTGACTTGACGGATCATATACGAACACACACGGGTGAAAAACCATTTCAGTGTAGTATTTGTGACTACAAGTGTGCACAGAAAACTAATTTGAAGAAACACATGCATACTCATATGCGCACTGATAAACCATTTCAGTGCTTTGATTGTGGATACAAGACTGCAAGCAAGAATACATTAGAGAACCACATGCGTAGACATTATAAAGGTGAAAAGCAATTTCACTGTCTTAACTGCGGGTACAAGACTGCAACGAAAAATCTGTTGGTAATACACACACGAACACATACGGGTGAACAACCATTTCACTGTTCTTATTGTGAATACAAGCTTGTAACCAGGACTCGATTAGTACTTCACACCCGTAGGCATACGGGTGAAAAACTGTTTAAATGTTTTATCTGTGACTTTAAATCCTCTAGGAAAACTAGCTTGACGGATCATATACGAACGCACATGTGTGAAAAACCATTTCAGTGTAATACTTGTGACTATAAGTGTGCACTGAAGACTAATTTGACGAAACACATGCCTGCTCACATGCGCACTGATAAACTTCACAGCCATATGCGTACGGGAGAAAATCTGTTTAAATGTTCTGTTTGTGACTTTAAATCTCCACGGAAAGATTCCTTCACGAATCATATACGATCGTACACGAGTGAAAAACCATTTCAGTATAATAGATGTGACTACAAGTGTGCACAGAAAACGAATTCGAAGACACACATGCGTACTGGAAAACCAGTTCAGTGTTTTGACAAGGCTACAAGCAAGAGTAGATTAGCATCCCGCGCGCTCAGGCATCACACAGCTGAAAGGCCATTTCAGTGCCTTGGCTGCGGCTACAAGACTACAAACAAACCTAAATTGATAGTACATATGTGTGCACATACGATTGTAAAACCATTCAGTGTTTTGAGTCTAATGTGATCGTTAATGTAACGTGGTTGAGCCTTTTAGTTTTGACTGTCACCTTCTAAGTCGTCTATTAAATTCGATTAGCACAATAGTTCTTTAGGGTAAACTAAACAAAATTAATCTAACGTATAAATCGCCTATCCATGATTCCCCCGGTCCCCGGCGAAGCAATAATGATGCTGATTTTTTTTTTTCACAAAAATATTAAATAAGTGTTAGACTTAACTAAGGGTCAGAGATCCATTATAGAAATATGATTAATTTATTTAATTTAACGTAATCAAATTGTAAGGTAATAATATAGACTGAATGAAATCTAATGTCAATATAGAGTGAATGGAGTATAGGAATGAATACATGATCTCATCAATAGGCTGACATATACGCACGGTCTTTCCCGAAGGAAAGAACCTCAGCGATTGAAAATAGCTCACTAAAACTTGCGACTGCCGCGCAGTGAAGGTCCGGTAAGTGATTTATACCGTGACAACGATCCTACATCACAAGCCCAATGACACTTTTAGCCTATACATCCATACAATTTTACCATTGATAGCTAGTCATTCAATCATGTGATTAATCATCTTTCTTTAACCACGCGCCATTATTTTTTAGCGTACTTCCCAAAGCAAAGAACGTGTCTGTATGGCTGCCTAATCAGTGATTAAGATGACAAACGGACGTGTTTCTAAATTCAGCACCGGATCTAGCGCTTGAAACAGAAATCTAGCAATGCGTTTATTCAGCGCTTATTTCTTATATACCGTTTCTATATGAAACGCTGTATAATTGCTAGATTGTAGCGCTAGAGATAGCTTCTAGCGATTAAAAATTGTGTTGGACCGCTAGATTTCTTAACGCGCTTGCGTTCTTCCATTTTGGTTGGACATGTTTTTGTAGGTTAGCTTCAAATAAGCTGAGAAGACGCTTCAATACAAAAACTTTCATAATTATGATACGTCGTGAATTTCTAATAAATTGATTATTATTATTAAGCAGTGAACTAATTTATAGATTATTAACTGATTCAGAAGAAAATTCCAATTAATGACGTAAACTACAAATAATCTAGCGTAATTCTACCAATGTCGTTTCTTTATTACAGCAATTTTACATTAGCGCAAAAATATATCACTCCAGCAGATATTTAGCGTTAGAATCTTATGCTGAATCTTTGACTGGATTCCTAAAATGATAGAAGTATGTTTTGTTCATATAAATTAAGTATTAATAATAAATTAATTGTTAGTGGTGTTTCATTATAAACATACGTTAAGTAAAACGTAAGAATAAATGATTTTATTGATTATCACCCAAAAATACTATAAATAATTGTAGATTCACACACGCAAAATAAATATTTTTGTATTATATTCTACCGAACAATTAGGTGGTTTATTTTTATATGTTTTGCGTGGAATTGGAGAAATCTTCAAAAGGACGAAGGATGTCCGGTGCATTCATCAGTGTGGGATTTTACCCACGACAATCCCGCTCCCTTTGGGGGATTAACCAATCAGAGAGGAGGTTGGTGAATTTATTAAGGAGACTAAGATTTGTCGTCCTGTTCGACCTAAGTTAATTATTTTAGGGGTCATATGGTCCAGTGTGTGCGGGTTGGCACGCACTATAAAGGTCTCTTTACGAGTTAATCAATAAAGGTTGGTAAAGACGAAATTATCTGATATCCTACCTATCAGCATCGATGGCAGACATATAGTCGGTGATAAGCCTGCACGGCAATAATAGGCCGACTATAAATAAGTATAATACAACATTAAATATTATATCAACTTTTCCGAACTTGGGAATAATTTTATTTAAGGGAAGTTTATATTTAAATTAACCTATAAGTATCTATAAGCTAGCGAAAGATCTTTTTCTATATTAAAATGGGTTAAAAATTATCTGCGCAAATCAATTGGCCGGTGTTGATGACAGAAAAATTTATATAAGTTTTGCTAGTCAATCTGAATCCAGATTAAGCAAGCACATTGATTATTAAGTGGACCTACGTAAAAAGTTTTAAATATGTTCTGGAAATAAATTCTATTAGAAACAAACGTAACAAATAAGCAGCAATGATTTAATATATATGAAGTATAATTTCTATTATAAGTCCTAGTTTTGGAGTCTATACTGGCAATAGGTGTGTTGTGATTTTGGAATACCGTAGTTTTCATTCAAAGATTAAATCTTTTTGCTCGGAGTAAGTAAACTAATATAGATAAACAAATATTTTACATAGCGTCGGTGACAAACCATTTATAGGAGAAAATTCTAAATTCTAGAAAATAATCTTTAGCAATACCAAGATGATTTATTAAAAGAAAATTAAAGTGTAAAGCAGTAAGAAAAGAAGTAAAAATAAATGAATTTTTATTTCCTAAAGCCTAAAGTTGAAAATGCGGAAGTCAATGATATCACAAGCCAAGATTTATATGTTTTAGAGAGATATCATGATACTAGCCAACAAAATATCGGCTCTAAACTGGATATTACCGAAACTACAGTTCTAAAGTATGATTGGACCCAAGAGGAACTTGAAAAGGAAATAGATGATTCTATAAATAACTTTCAGTCAGAAAAGAATAATGAAGTTTCATTAGTACTTTGTCATGCTGATGAGATCCCTTTGCAAGTGAATCAGCTTTACCATTGCGTAGAATCCCAGAATCCAGAGGAATTTTAAATTTATATTTCTATCCAGAGCCCAAGCAACCCTATCTCGAATGGCATTCGACAGGAATTTTTCCCAAGATTAGGATTATCTTACCTAGTTAAAACACTACATGCACCATAGGAAATAACCGAGAGATTAAACCCTCATCGTATCGTAACAACCGAAACAAATAAACATCAAAGCTTTTTGCTCGGAGGAAGTAAACTAGATCAAATAAACAAAATTTTTTATTGCGTCGGTAATGGACCATATGTAGTAAAAAGTTACAACGTAAAAACAGTATAACGCTAGAAAATAATCTATAACAGTGCGTAAATGATTTATTAAATGAAAGTTAATAAGTGGAAAGTAGTAAGAAAAGAAGGAGTGTTTACAAACAAATGGAGTTTTATTCCGTAGAGCCTAAAGTTGAAACTGCTGAAGCCAATGACACCATCACAGGTCAAGATTTTCATGTTTTAGGAAATGATGATCCAAGCCAACAAAGCATCGACTCTAAACTGGACATTACTGAAACTAAAGTGCTAAAGTATGATTGGACCCAAGAGGAACTCAAAAACGAAATAGATGTTTCTATAAATAACTTTCAGCCAGAAAAGAACAACTTGCTTCCGTTGAGAATTGTCGACGATGACGACCATTATTGGTGTACTGATTGCGATTTTACGACTGCAGAGAAAGGAGTAATAGAAATACATCAGAAGAAGCATATTGATAATTTATATTACAAATCGACTACAGAAGAAGTTTCGTACTCCGAATGTGTAAGCGACAATGCGTTGAAAGTGGGTTCACATACGCTTACAGGTAAAAAGTCATTGCAGTGTTCTTATTGCGACTATAAATGTCATTATTCGAGTTGGTTGAAACTGCATGAACGTGTGCATACAAATGAAAAACCATTTCAGTGTTTTGATTGCGAATACAAGGCTGCAAGGAAGGATTCATTAGCAAAACACATTCGTAGCCATTATAAAAATGAATTTCATTGTTTTAACTGCAACTACAAAACTGCAAACAAAAAGATGTTGATAATACATACACGAACACATATGGAAGGAAAACCATTTCAGTGTTCGTATTGTGACTGCAAGTTCTTAAGCAGGACTGGACTAGTACTTCATACGCGTAGGCATACAGGTGAAAAACTTTTTAAATGTACTGTTTGTGACTTTAAATCTACACGGAAAACTAACTTCACAGATCATATGCGAACGCACACAGGTGAAAAACCATTTCAATGTAGTACTTGTGAATATAAGTGTGCACGCAAGAGGGCATTAGTACTACATACCCGTATGCATACAGGTGAAAAACTGTTTAAATGTACTGTTTGTGACTTTAAATCTGTATGGAAACATCACTTCACGGGCCATATGCAAACGCACACGACTGAAGAACCATTTCAGTGTTTTGATTGTAACTACAAGAGTACAATTAAACAGAATTTGATAGATCATATACGTAGACATAGCGGTAAATTAAAGTGTTCTTTTTGTGATTATAAATGTACACGAAGGAATACCTTAATAGAACACGAGCGGAGGCATACGGGTGAAAAACCATTTCAGTGTTCTGATTGTGACAACAAGTTTGTAAGCAGGACTGCATTAGTAGTTCACACCCGTATACATACTGGTGAAAAACTATTTCAGTGTGCTGATTGTGATAACAAGTTTTTAAGCAGGACTGCATTTGTTGTTCACACCCGTATACATATGGGTGAAAAACCATTTCAGTGTTCTGATTGTGATAACAAATTTATAAGCAGGGGTGCATTAATTGTTCACACCCGTATACATACGGGTGAAAAACTATTTAAATGTACTATTTGTGACTTTAAATCTACAGCGAAATCCAACTTCACGGATCATATACGAACGCACACAGGTGAAAAACCATTTCAATGTAATACTTGTGACTACAAATGTGCACAGAAAACTAATTTGAAGACACACATGCGTACTCACATGCGCACTGTTAAACAATTTCAGTTGTTTGATTGTGGATACAAAGCTGCAAGAAAGTGTACATTAGAAAACGACATGTGCAGGCATTATAAAAGTGAAAAGCTATTTCAGTGTCTTCACTGCGACTACAAGGCTGCAACCAGAAACTTGTTGGTAATACACACAGGAGCACATACGAGCGAGAAACCATTTCACTGTTCTTATTGTGACTATAAGTTTGTAAGCAGGACTGGATTAGTACTTCACACCCGTATGCATACGTGTGAAAAACTGTTTAAATGTTCTATCTGTGACTTTATATCTTCACGGAAAACTAACTTCACGGATCATATGCGAACGCACACGGGTGAAAAACCGTTTCAGTGTATTACTTGTGACTACAAGTGTGCACAGAAAAGTAATTTGAAGACGCACATGCGAACTCACATGCGCCCTGATAAACGTCACACCGGTATGCATACGGGAGAAAAGATCTGATTTTGTGACTTTATATTTCACGGAAAACTAGCTTCACGGATAATACACGAACGCACATGGGTGAAAACCTATTTGAGTGTAAAAGATGTGACTAGAAGTGTGCACAGTAAAAGAATCTGAGGACACTCATTCGGATGAAAAGAGATTTCAATGAATTATTTCTATGAAGTTTGCAACGAAGAAAGCGTTTAAAGCATATACGTACGCATGTGGTTGTAAACTCAATGTAATGATTTGATTGTGTCTACATATGTACAAGAAACGTTTGATTCCTACGAAACAGTTTAGATATTGTGTATTGTGGTTTGAAAACCTATGTGACGGCTAGAATTGTGATAACAAGCCTGCAAGCAAGACTGACTAGGTGTCATACACATCGTGTGCATTTTAGGAGGGCAATTTAGTGTAAGCACTAAACTATGATAACACATCAAATGATTATTATTATAATATCATAGGATATAAACGTCTCTTGTTTCAACAGGTGCCATATATCATTAAAATATACCGGTGTAGCAGTTGCTTAAAACAGATAATGAACTGGAATATATTAGAGTAACAATAGAAGCATTAGAAGGGATATAGGCGATGTTATACTCAACTTTCAAATAACTTTCACCAAGAAAACTTTATATACGTGTTGTATCGAAATAAGTTTAATCGAAATGAATTTTAGAAATTAGAAATTATTATTGTTCGTAAATAGATAAACTAAGAACTTAATAAATACTTAATTAATAAATAATAATGTTAAATCATTTTTTTATTTAATTCTAAGTTTTGCAATCTTTATTTTGCTAATTTCAAAATGACAAATAACTTGTCCATTTCAATGTAATTTTAAATTATATCTATTGATTCTTCCATACTAATTCAAGGTTTACTTTAAAGCTTAAATAATCATTACTTATAAGAATAATTTTAGATATTATAGGTTCAACTTAAATATAGTATACAAATGCGTGATTTTGTTTTAATAACTAAGTGTTTTAACGAACTATAATATTAGTTTTTTCTACAAAACTATAGTTTGCCGTCTTCTATAAACTAAAGATTTAAAAGTAATGGTTACAGTCAATTCCGAGGACACTACTTTAGTATATTTGATATTAGTCGGTATGCCATATATACGTGGAGCGTTGGACATTGAATATGCCATTTTTTTCTGCTTTCAACAACAATTGTTCAGGGTGGCGGAGGTAGTAGACGAATGTAGAACTTTTATATACAGCACTTGGTCATCTAATAATCGATCTAGTTTATTTAGCTATATTTTATAGTGTGGAATTTTAAATTTTCCTTAACTTTGCAATAAGCATGTTCTGTATTGATTCATATTCGAAATTTCTGAATATGCACTATTGTGCATTGAAAATATTTGATACATCGCGTTAGAACTATTAATTATTCTTATTATTTCGGTACGTTTAGTCATCATCATTCTGTCAATCCTCTGACGGACGAAGGCCTCTCTAAGCGACTTCCAACTAACACGATCCACGATTTCGCGTGTGGAAGTGTGTCTCAAAAACCATGCTAATTCAGTACTCCATCCACTCACAGGTCTTCGACTGCGCCTATTGGTATGTCTCGCACTCCAGTGTCGGACCTATATATGTATATAGAAGCCGTCGTTGCGATGTGTGCATTTTTTCTTGACCGTTTATAGTTTAAAATTTGAAAACTGTTTTTTCTTGAGTATACGATCTAATTAAAATAAATTGATTAGGAATTTACTTGAACATTTTCTGAGGAAATACCCTCCTTCTTCGTCAGAAGTTTACTTCATTTCTGCAATTACATATATATACTATTTCATTTTCTCTCAATAACTAAGTGCTTATTATGTGTTGAATAATTGTGTGTGTGTCTGGAACGCTTTTGATACTTATTATATCAAGCATTTATATGTGAGTGAGGTAGCTAGTACTTTTGTAGTACATACGAATGCTGCATTAAAAGAAACATGAATTAGTTTACAATCAATAATAGCAGTGGCGTGCATTTAAATTTTTTTATTATGTTAGATTATATTATATAACTTAATTTTCTACTTTATTCTGTGTGAATTACGAAAAACGCCGGTAGGGGTCAAATAACCCAACTCATTTGGGTAAATTAAATATGACCTTGCAATGGATAGTCCTTTTACGACGGGTTATCATCTAGTGCATAAATGCTTAAATAAATATAATAACAAATTAGTACTTAGAAAACAGGTTCAATGAACACAAATATCAAAACAACGGGCAAACTTCACTAGAAACATATAAAAGACACAACTTCAACGTAACCAAAATCCTAAAAATAGATTCCAAATACAAAAAACTCCTTAAAGAAATGATAGAAATAAACAAAGATCCAAATCGTCTTAATAATAAATTAGACATACAACAATTATGAAGAATATATAACAACTTATTGACCTATAACATTACAGAATATCAACAAAAAAATAGTAACAGACTAAACGATATATCACCCGCACCAACCACCCAAAATTTTATTACTACTTTATCGTTCCTTTATCAGATCGTTCATAGAATATGGAGCCTCTACATATTTTGAATGCTCTAAGGACTTACTTCAGAAAGTTAATAAAATTCAGTATGGAGCTTTACGTATTGCTTTGGGTTGTATGAGATCTACACCAGTTGCAGCTATGCAGGTGGAGGGTTGTATTATCTCCTTCCCTCTAAGAGTCGAGTTATTAACTAAGAATTATATCACTGTTTCTTCTTACATTTCCTGGTCCCACTTCTGTGCGTTGAGGGAAATTCGAGAGTTCTTTATTACAACATCCAGATATGCTGGAAACCCATTGCCGCCATTATGAGAAACCTTTTGAGATCCCCTGGAATACACTAGGTGTATAGACACAGGTAACAAACTTAAGAATTTGGGAAGCAAGGGGAAAGAATTTTTTTTTGTGATAAATATTTCTACGTTGCAGATGATCTTGCGTTTTCTCTTGTGTTCTATCATTGTAAATAAGAACTAACAATTGGGGCCTCTTTTCGGGTCCGTGAATGGTCTGCTGAGGCCTCAGATCGAGAAGATTGTACCTGCGGTGAGAACTAACATCTACCTATGTTAATTGTCGCCTGTATATCCTTATAGGATATCTTATCCTCATCATAATTATTCGCACTCGAGTAAAGTTATGTAGACATAAGTAAAGTAATAGTCAATTCATAAATTCCTATCAGTTATGTCGGTTATAGGCCACGGCCTGGCCAAGGCGAAAGAACGCCGACGGTAAACAAATATAAGAAGAAGAAGAATAATAATTGAGTGATTGGAATAGGATACAGTATTGTTGTTTAACATATACGCTTATTAAAAAATACTGTTTAAATTAATAGTAACGCAAAATCATTGTATTTCTTTATGAAGGTTTCTTTTTTCAAGTAATATTGTATAGTATTATTGCGACCGGAGAGTGGGGGACTGTAAACTCTTTTTGCTGGTTAAAATCGGTTGATATTTCGCTTAGCGATTAGACAATTAATTAGAGCGATTAATTGAAACCAGTTTAGTTCACTTTAAATATTTAATTACAATACTAACACTAAAAGGAACAAATTGATAAATTAATGAATTGATGGAAAAATGAAAGTGTGCACTAAAGTCGAACCCTTCCAAAGTAGACAGGGTTCCGAGCGATGGGTTGTACTTGCGACGACGACGACGACTTTCTTGTATGTATGTCTAGACGCTAGTGATTTTAAAACGTCTTAAGGAAGCTGCAAAAGGAGGCATCAGGTACTGTAGTACGTACACCCTTATCTATTTACATATTTAAGCACCGCAATAAAACAATAGTCACGTACGTTTATTGTTCACTATGAACAGGTATGGTTTTGGGTTTTACCGAGCTTTGGATAACGATGTCTTAAACAATGATCGTTGTTATGCACGTATGCAAATATAATTAAATTATTTACTGGATAGCAGAAATTGGTTATAAACCATTTGACATATTTCTGCATTTGTTTTAAATATGATCACAAATCTTACGCAGACAAAATAAATAATTCAATAATACATTACTACAATTATAAAACGTATTCTTAAAATCATTTTAACTTCCAAGTATTATTATAGGTTAAGTTTTTTACTGTAATCAATTAGTTAAAATAACTCTTATATTTGGATTCGTTATATAGCGTCAAAGATGTTCAACGCTGGGGTCCCTTGCCACATTTTTAATTATCATTTGCGTCACTTGAACAGATACTATAAGAAGCTCTGGACTAATAATTTTCCGGCAATCTTTATTCTGCTGTCTAACATTCACGTTAATTAAACTGTCGAGTGTAAACCTTATTTGGGTGAATATCATATGATGAGTAAATTTCATTATCAGTGGCTAAGACTAGAGAGCTGTATAAATATCAAATTCATTTATTAATATTTTCCATGTTAACTATTAAATTTCTTCCGAGTACAACCATCAGTCATAAAAAAATTTTTGTTTACTTTCACTTTAAGCAAAGCAGAAAATCTAAATCAATTATCAAATTAGTTAAATTCCTTTATTTCCCTTTAAAAATATTGCAATATTAATATTATTAAATTTCTTCAGAATTTATTCTATTCCAAACGATTAATATTTATTATCTACGAACTTATTCTTCATTGTACACTTCATTACAACATTTAAAGTTATCCAAATTAATAATAATTTAAACACTTCAACTCAGAATCTTATTAAACTTTTCGATATTTCAAACTTATTAAAATTACACATCGTATAAAATTTATTAACGTTATTTTAGGATATTATCTAATTTCAATTTTATTTTTCTCTATTTCAAAATATTAATATTTAGGGTTAAAGATTTATTATCTGATTTTCATTATACTCTCTGACATCAGAAACTCTTAAATTTCGGCGCAATTCTGAACTTAAACTGTCAATTTTTTTATTTAATTTAGTGTATTTTCGTTTATTCCGTTTTATTTTACTTTAATCTACCTTAAATCATACTTCTATTTAAGAATGCCTTCGGTAATTTTAAGTCTTACTCTAGATATCTGTGTGAATAGTATAACCATGGCTTATTAATAATATACGGGAAAGCCATACGCTCTAAACTCTTCTATATAGTTACTTCCTAGGTTTATGTATAAGTTCATATACAGTTAAAGCATTAAATTATTTTAATAACTGATTTTGGCATTATTGGAATTTAATTAACTTCTATAAATAATTTCTGTCACTTGTTAATAATTTTTCTTAGATACAAAAAATTCTTTTTACTTATTTTCTTTTAACATTCATTGTTCGCCTACCTTTTAACTTTCCCCTGCGTAACAACGGTCTGCGTTGTTGATCGAATCTAGGCAATACACGAAAGGAGGTCGGTAATTATAGGAGGAAGGTAACTATAATTTATCATGCACATCTATAGGGGTAGGTGTAAAACTTCGGTTCAGTGTGTGCACTATAAAGATCTGTTTACGAGTTAATCAATAAAGGTTGGTAAAGACGAAATTATCTGATACCCTACCTATTAGCGTCGATGGCAAGGGCCCGACGTTAAAACACATAGTCGGTGATAAGCCTAAACGGCGGAAATAGACCGACTATAAATAATTTTATTACGACATTAAAAGAAAATTAAGTAAGAAAAGAAAAAGTATGTTAAAACAAATGGATTTTTATCCCGTAAAGCCGAAAATTGAAAATGCGGAAGTCGATGATATAATCACAAGTCAAAAGTTTCATGTTTTTGAAGGACATGATACAAGCCAACAAAACATCGACTCTAAACTAGATATTACAGAAACTAAAGTGGTAAAGTATGATTGGACCCAAGAGGAACTCAAAAACGAAATAGATGATTCTATAAATAACTTTACTACAGTTCAACCAGAAAAGAACAGCCTGCTTCCGTTGAAAATTGTCGACGTTGACGCCCATCATTGGTGTACTGATTTTGATTTTAAGACTGCAGAGAAAGGAGTAGTAAAAACACATCACAAGAAGCATATTGATAATTTATATTACAAATTGACTACCGAAGCAGTTTCGTACTCCGAATGTGTAAGTAACAATACCATGAAAGTAGCTACTCATAAGAACACAGGTAAAAAGTCATTGCAGTGTTCCTGTTGCGACTATAAATGTTATCAATCGAGTAGGTTGCTAGTACATGAACGTACGCATACAAAAGAAAAACCATTTCATTGCTTCAATTGCGGATACAAGGCTGCAAGCAGGACTTCAATAGCAAATCACATGCGTAGGCATTATAAAAGTGAAGTTCACTGTTTTAACTGCGACTTCAAGACTACAAGCAAAAAGCTGTTGATAATACACACACGAACACATATGGTAGAAAAACCATTTCAGTGTTCTTATTGTGACTACAAGTTTGCCACCAGGACTGGATTAGTACTTCACACCCGTAGGCATACAGGTGAAAAACTGTTTAAATGTTCTCTCTGTGACTTTAAATCTTCACGGAAAACTGACTTCACGGATCATATACGAACGCACACGGGTGAAAAACCATTTCAGTGTAGTACTTGTGAATACAAGTGTGCACAGAAAACTAATTTGAAGAAACACATGCGTACTCATATGCGCATTGATAAACCATTTCAGTGCTTTGATTGTGGATACAAGACTGCAAACAAGAATACATTAGAGAACCACTTGCGTAGGCATTATAAAGGTGAAAAGCAATTTCACTGTCTTAATTGCGGCTACAAGACTGCAACCCAAAATCAGTTGGTAATACACACACGAACACATACGGGTGAACAACCGTTTCACTGTTCGTATTGTGACTACAAGTTTGTAACACGGACTCAATTAGTACTTCACACCCGTAGGCACACGGGTGAAAAACTGTTTAAATGTTCTATCTGTGACTTTAAATCTTCTAGGAAAACTGACTTCACGGAGCATATACGAACGCACACGGGTGAAAAACCATTTCAGTGTAGTACTTGTGACTACAAGTGTGCACTGAAAACTAATTTGACGAAACACATGCGTGCTCACATGCGCACTGATAAACATCACAGCCATATGTGCACGGGAGAAAATCTGTTTAAATGTTCTGTTTGTGACTTTAAATCTCCACGGAAAAATTCCTTCACGAATCATATACGATCGTACACGAGTGAAAAACCGTTTCAGAATAATAGTTGTGACTACAAATGTGCAAAGAAAACGAATTCTCAGGCACGCTTGCGTACTGAAAAACCAATTCAGTGTTTTAACAATGCTACAAGCAAGAGTGGATTAGCATCCCGCACGCTCAGGCATCACACAGCTGAAATGCCATTTCAGTGCCTTGGCTGCGGCTACAAGACTACAAACAAAACTTAATTGATAAAACATATGCGTGCACATACGAGTGTAAAACCATTCAGTGTTTTGCGTGTAACGTAATCGTGAATGTAACGTGTTTGAGCCTCGTAGTCACTTAATCACCTTTTAAGTCGTCTATTAAATTCGATTGGCACAATAGTTCTTTAGGGTAAACTAAACAAAATTAATCTAACGCATAAATCGCCTACCCATGATTCCCCCGGTCCCCGGCGAAGCAATAATGATGCTGATTTTTTTTTCACAAAAACATTAAATAAGTGTTAGACTTAACTAAGGGTCAGAGAGCCATTATAGAAAATATGATAAATTTATTTAATTTGACGATAAATTTATTTAATTTAACGCAATCAAATTGTAAGGTCATAATATAGAGTGAATGAAATCCGATGTCAATATAGAGTGAATGGAGTATAGGAATGAATACATGATTTCATCAATAGGCTGCCATATACGCACGATCTTTCCCGAATGAAAGAACGTCAGCGTTTGAAAATAGCTGACTTAACTTGCGGCTGCCACGCGGTGAAAGTCCGGAATGTGATTTATACCGTGACAACGCTCCTACATGATAAGCCAAATGACACTCTTAGCCTATATATTCAAATAATTTTACCAGTGATATCTAGCCGTACCATTCAATCATGTGATTAATCATATAACACATTTCTTTAACCACGCGCCATTATTTCTTGGCGTTCTTTCCCGAAGGAAAGAACGTGTGTGTATGGCGGCCTAATCAGTGATTAAGATGACAAGTTTTTCTGAATTCAGCACCGCATCTAACGCTTGAAACAGAAATCTAGCAATGCGTTTCTTTATTCAGCGCTTATTTCTTATATACCGTTTCTATATGAAACGCTGTATAATTGCTAGAATCTAGCGCTAGACGTAGCTTCTAGCTATCAAAAATTGTATTGGATCGCTAGATTTCTTAACGCGCTTGCTTTCTTCCATTTTGGTTAGACATGTTTTTGTAGGTTAGCTTCAAATAAGCTGAGAAGACGTTTTAATACCAAAACTTTCATAATTATGATACGTCGTGAATTTCTAATAAATTGATTATTATTATTAAGCAGTGAACTAATTTATAGATTATTAACTGATTCAGAAGAAAATTCCAATTAATGACGTAAACTACAAATAATCTAGCGTAATTCTACCAATGTCGTTTCTTTATTACAGCAATTTTACATTAGCGCAAAAATATATAACTCCAGCTGATATTTAGCGTTAGAATCTTATGCTGAATCTTTGACTGGATTCCTAAAAAGATAGAGGTATGTTTTGTTAATATAAATTAAGTATTAATAATAAATTAATTATTAGTGGTATTTCATTATAACATACGTTAAATAAAACGCAAGAATAAATGATTTTATTGATTATCACGCAAAAATACTATAAATAATTGTAGCTTCCCACACGCAAAATAAATATTTTTGTATTAAATTCTACCGAACAATTAGGTGGTTTATTTTTATTTTGTTTTGCGTGATATTGAAGAAATCTTCAAAATGACGAAGAATGCCCGGTGCATTCAACAGTATGGGATTTTACCCACGACAATCCCACTCCCTTTGGGGGATTCGTTCAGAGAGGATTTTGGTGAATTTATTAAGGAGACTAAGATTTGTCGTCCTGTTCGACCTAGGTTAATGATTTTATGAGTTAGGTGGTTTAAAGGAAATATCAGCATATATTGCAAAGCATCAACCATTTCCATTTATGTTGGCAAATCAGAAACCGTATGATTTGTAATCATTAATTAAACCAAAAGTATTTCTGCAAAAATAGTCAATACCGCTAGTCTCAGCTATAACCGACGATGTAGAGATAATAAATCGTTTTCCTGTAAAAAGTGATTTTGTATATATGTGAAAAGTAAATTTTTTAATTCACATTAATTTATATTTTGGTATAAATAAAATTATCTAAAGCGCACTTTATACTAGTCTATTATTGGCTTAGATAGTTTCTATTGTATTTATGAGCAATTTTGTTTCCATTGCAGTATAGATAGAGCGGTCTGACTTCTCTATTCATAATGGCCAAGATATTCGTTAACAGCATATGCCACATGCAAGTGTTATTGTTTTCATTGTTATGTTTGTATGAAAAAGTAGCCGACGTCGTAGACATATGGATAAGACGCATGATTTCCACCGTAGTGACCCGGGTTCGATCCCCATTGTCAACAACGGTTTGCGTTCTGGCTCGAATCTAGGCAACACACGAAACGAGGTCGGGGGTAGATGTAAAACTTCGGTTCTGTGTGTGCGGGTTGGCAAGCACTATAAAGATCTCTTTACGAGTTAATCAATAAAGTTGGTAAAGACGAAATTATTTAATATCCTGCCTATCATCGTGGATGGCAGACATATAGTCGGTGATAAGGCTATACGGCGGAAATAGGCCCACTATAAATAAGTTTATTACAACAACAAATATATCTTTTCCGAACGTGGAAATGATTTTATGACTATACTTAAGTTTGCCTATAAGTAACGCGTCTAGCGAAAGATCTTTTTTGCTAGTTCTAGAAATAAATTCTATTAGAAACAAAGGCAACAAATAAACAGCAATGATTTAATAGATATGAAGTATAATTTCGGAGTTCGTCCGTAACCATCATCCGTGATGGTTCGCGATATTGCGGGCTCCATGTTGAACTTATATTTTTTTATTAATTTACTAATTTAAAGTATAATTTTTATTAATTTTTTATTAAAGTATAATACGTATTAAATCTTTCATTATTTCTTTCATCCTTGAATTAATTAATCATTTTTGTGTAGTGAAGTGTGTAATTGTTATATTGTTCTTTAATATTCTAATTCGATTAAAATTTCTATATCGTTAAATATTCATTTTTTATGAGCCTCGTGGCTCAGTCATTTCTCATGATTTACTGTTTCAATATTCAATTGCGGAGTTCGCCCGTGCGCCCCATACGTGGTGGTTTGCGAAACGGTTCGTGAATAATGCGGCGGTTTCGTTAATTAGCGGTTTCGAAGTAAGCAAAATAAATATTTTTTTTATGTTAACGTTGACATATTTTTTTTATGTGCCTCGTGGTGGACTTTTTTTTATGTCGGTGATAGGCCTACACGGCGAAAATATGCCGAAAATAAATAATCATTGAAGAAGAAGAAGTATAATTTCTATTATGTCTTAGTTTTGGAGTGATGACTCCAAAACTAGCAATAGATTTGTTGTGGTTTTGGAATACCGTAGTTTTCTTTCAAAGATTTAATCTTTTGCTCGGAGTAAATAGAATAGAACAGTACTCATTCGCATACAGGTAAAAAATCATTGAAGTGTTCCCATTGCGACTATAAATGTTATCATTCGAGTAGGCTAATACTGCATGAACGTACGCATACAAAAGATAAACAAATATTTTATATAGCGTCGGTGACAAACCATTTATAGGAGAAAATTCTAAATGCTAGAAAATAATCTAGCAATACCTTGATGATTTACTAAAAGAAAATTAAAATGTAAAGCAGTAAGAAAAGAAGTGTAAAAAGAAATGGATTTTTATCTCGTAAAGCCTAAAGTTGAAAATGCGGAAGTGAATGATATCAGCACAAGCCAAGAATTTCATGTTTCTGTGGAACATGATACAAGACAACAAAATATCGACTCTAAACTGGATATTACTGAAACGAAAGTGTTAAAGTATGATTGGACCCAAGAGGAACTTAAAAAGGAAATAGATGATTCTAGAAATAACTTTCAGCCAGAAAAGAATAACCTACTTCCATTGAAAATTGTCGACGCTGACAACAATTGCCGGTGTACTGATTTTGATTTTACGACTGCAGGAAAAGGAGTAGTAAAAACAGATCAGCTAAAACATATTGATAATTTATATTACAAATTGAGTAACGAAGGAGTTTCGTACTCCGAATGTGTAAGTAACAATAGGTTAAAAATAGGTAGTCATACGCATACAGGTAAAAAATCATTGAAGTGTTCCCATTGCGACTATAAATGTTATCATTCGAGTAGGCTAATAGTACATGAACGTACGCATACAAAAGAAAAACCATTTCATTGCTTCAATTGCAGATATAAGGCTGCAAACAAGAATACATTAGCAGTTCACATGCGTAGGCATTACAAAAGTGAATTAACCTGTTTTAACTGCGACTACAAGACTACAACCAGAAAGCTGTTGATAATGCACACACAAACACATATAGGAAAAAAGCCATTTCAATGTTCTTATTGTGACTACAAGTTTGTAAGTAAGGCTGTATTAGTTGTTCACACCCGTATACATACGGGTGAAAAACTGTTTAAATGTACTGTTTGTGATTTTAAATCTACACGGAAAACTAACTTCGCGGATCATATGCGAACACACACGGGTGAGAAACCATTTCAGTGTAATACTTGTGACTACAAGTGTGCACAGAAAACGAATTTGAAGAAACACATGCGTACGCACATGGGTAGTGATAAACCATTTCAGTGTTTTGATTGTGGCTACAATACTGCAAGCAAGAGTACATTAGAGAACCACATGCGCAGGCATTATAAAAGTGAAAAGCGATTTCACTGTCTTAACTGCGACTACAAGACTACAACGAAAAATCTGTTGGTAATACACACACGAACACATACGGGTGAAAAACCATTTCAGTGTTCTATTTGTGACTACAAATCTGTAACAAAGAATGCACTAGTACTACACACCCGTATGCATACGGGTGAAAAACTGTTTAAATGTTCTGTTTGTGACGTCAAATATGCACGGAAAGATCACTTCACGCATCATATGCGAACGCACACGGGTGAAAAACCATTCCAGTGTAGTGCTTGTGATTACAAGTGTGCACAGAAAACAAATTTGAATATACACAGGCGCACTCACATGCGTACTGAAAAATCATTTCAGTGTTTTGATTATAAGTACAAGTCTGGAAGCAACTCCGAATTAGTACGTCACGCCCGTATGCATGCGGGTGACAAACCGTTTCGATGTTCTGTTTGTAACTTCAAATCTGCACGGAAAGATCGCTTCACGGATCATATACGAACGCATACGGGTGAAAAACCATTTCAATGTAGAGCTTGTGACTACAATTGTGCACGGAAGATAAATTTGAAGACGCACATGTGTACTCATTTGAACGAAAAACGATTTGAATGAACTCGTTTGTTTTTGAAGCTTACAACGGAGCAGACGTTTCAAGTACACACCCGTATGCACCGGCTCACAACCCAAATTAATGGTCTGCTTCTAACTACAAGTGTACAAGAAGAGATTCCTTAGTATTACACAATTGTACATCTGGGTGTAAAAAACTGTTTAGATGTTCTGTTTATTTTATAAATACTGCTGAAAATCCATTTGAAGGATCCGAATAGTGATTATAGCCTGGAAGTAAGAATGTGTACGTGTCATACACAACGTGTGCATTTTAAGGGTGGAAGTATTTTTAATATAAATATATCGTCTGATATGTGAAGAAGGATCTGAACTAGCGTAGTTTCAAAAGTCAGCTATAAACGCTGTTATACTCTGACAAATAATTTTCACCAAGAAAACTTTATATACGTGTTACATTTAGAAGAAATAGTAATTTTGCCCAAATTATTCATAATTATTTTTAAATTTGAAAAAAAATTTATTATCGAAATGAATTTGGAATGGATTATCTTCTTCTTCTTCTTCCTTTTTGTAAGGCATCTGCCTTGTTCTCTAACTTCTTAGAGTTGTAGCTGGGATGCTGAA
>WYDF02010995.1:0-13653 GCA_009867245.2 Adranes taylori
ATATGCAGTTTTGGTTATTAACCTTGTGGCTGCTTAAATCAAGTTTGTACTGGACGGAGTAAAGCAGGAAGCATTTCGTATTTGACGAACAGATTTACAAACCAGAGGGATAATGAATCATCTCATTCAAAGTTTATATAACGAATTATATTTTAACTAAAAGTTATTCAAGTATTCCGTCTCTTTCAATATTGATTCCGTTATTAAAAGTTTCGAGAAATGTTCTTAAATTGCATTCATTAGGCAGATTTATTTATATTTGTAAAATGTAGAAATCAAATATAGTTAATGTAGACATGGGCGTCTGCAATAATTTTTGAATAGGCATGATTGGGAAACAAATCCTTATTCTGATCAGCCTTGGTATTTAATTTTTAAGAAATAAATGTTATTACATTATTTTGATATGAATGTAACCATTTAACGGATTTTGATGTGAGAAGGTGTGGAAAAATGTGTATGAAAAACATTTTTGTTTTTCACTTCATTTTTATATATTTATTAATACAATAAATTAAAATAAACGTAGATGTTAGTATTGCTTCTGCGCAGCATACAGGATTTGTTGAAAATTGATGTGTTAATTTCTTCGAAAACCGCTTATAGACGTGTTTAAGTTATTCAAATTGCTTAAAAAATCGAGGTAAGTGTAGATGCGCGCATATCTGGCTTTTGGTGGAGCCTTCGTCAATACCCCATTCTTCGCAAATTACACCACTAGACCGGCTTGCGGGGCCAGCGTTTAACAACTGCGCTACCACCTAGACTGTTTAAACAATTTGAAAATTTTCTATATGCTGTGCATACGTATGCCAGAAATATGCGCATCTACCATTACCCAGATTTTTTAAGCAATTTCAATATCTTAAACATGTCTATAAGCAGTTTGCGAAGAAACTAACAAACCAATTTTCAACAAATCGTATATGCTGCGTAAAAGTAATACTAACATCTACATTTATTTCAACGTATGGTATAGTGTAAATAACTACTATTACAGATGATTTAATAAAGGGGTGGGAAAGGCTGAGATAATTAAGGTTATAAGCCCAAACAATATAAATACCTAATTGTTTGGATCTGTTTCCATCTTCATAAATTGTCTCATCTTTAGTAGCTTCTTGCACTGCATTTAAATATTAAATATCGTATAATAACGTAGGCATTCAATGCTACATATGCACATGAAATAGAAAATTTTCAAATTGTTTAAGCAGTCTAGGTGGTAACGCAGTTGGTAAACATTGGCCTCGCAAACCGGTGTAGTGATGCAATTTGCGAAGTAGAGGGTATTGAAGAAGGCTCCACTAAATGCCAGAAATGCGCGTATCTACTCTTACCTAGATGTTTTAAGCAATTTGGATATCCTAAACACGTCTATAAACAGTTTTCGAAGAAATTAACACATCAATTTTCAACAATAAATTAAATTAATTTAGTAAGCAATTTTGGTATAATATGTTTTGAAATATTCAATGTACAATCCTGCGTTTCAATAATATTCAACTCCTTTCAAATTTTTTTGGCGCTTACATGTTCCCATATTTTTCATTTTCGAGTCAAGATTTAAAAGGTCTTACATATTGGTAAGAACTAGAATTTCATTAGAGGAATTAAAGATTAGCATTCATTTTATCGATGGAACTAATTCTTTTCGTTGTTGTTGATTGTACACATTAACGGAAGGAAAAGAAATGAGCTAGATGGAAAGGGTGGTTTATAGATACTAACGGGACGGCTTAATGACGGTGAATTGAGTGTATGATGTGCTAGCGTCACCAGTAGAAGCAGTAGACCGACATTGATTGGAAACGGATCACCAATGAGTGAAAGTAATTAAAAATGTATGATTATGTATCATAAATGTATGACTATGATTATGATTATTGAAGTTAAATCCATGTTGGCCGAATTAATGATCCAGATACAGGCAATCAGATTTAAGTGAAATACATGAGGTAAATATAATTTATCATAAGAAAGGTAAGAGGTTGAGAGTGTTTTGGTAGGAATTTATCTCAACGAAAAAACTTTTAAAAACGTGACTGAGTCCGCTTAAAGGAACAGTAGATTTCGACATCGGTGGCGGGTCGCTATGGCAAAAGTTAAGTGAAATTAATAACTAGGAATAAAATCCGATTAGAATAATAACTAAATAAAAAATAAACCATGCCTAAATGGTGAGCATAAATTAATTAACTAATTTTAGTATGAATAGTCAAATGAAACACGTTGTTAGTAGGCAGTATTTTTGAGAATAAATCTGATAATTATTTCAAGTATAATTTTTAGGAACAAATCAAATTAGATTTCTTTAGTAAGGAGTTTAGTTATCAACGTAGTTTAAAATAAATCTAAAGGCTTAATTAAGATGACTGTGCTTTCCTTATAAAAATAAATTATAACTATTTGTGAGTAAATTCATTCTATATTTTCTGCTAGGATTAAGTAGTTGTTGTATGAACATCATTGTGTTTAGTGATTTATGATTGTGTAATATTTAAACAGAAATAACATTTTTATTTTATTTAGTTGCCGTTGAAAAACGGCAATTAATAAAAAGTTGTTGGTTATTTCATTTTCTATAAAAATTAACGAATTTTTTTTTGATTGCATGTATGCTTTTCTCAACATAATACTACATTCTTTAGTTAAGTTAAACAAATCTTTCATTTTGCAGCCTGAATTATTAAAGCTCACGACTATCGTTAAGGCTGGGGGTTACCAGTAATTATTTAGCCACTACAGATTCAATCTGAACGCATCTTAGCAATGGTTCAGCCTACCGTTTTATTCTAATTTTTCTGGGCTAACTTGGGGATTTAAATTAGACCGTTCATCAACAATTATTCAAATAATAACTTTGCTAGAAGTAGATAAATCAAAGTGCATTCTTATAAAGCAATAATCGATGCTTCGAAAGGTGAAAGGTGGTAGCAGGAGAAAACTACGCTAGCCCATTAAAATCTTCCGCTCTCAGCAATGTCATGTTCGAGAGCAATCTCTTCGTCTCAAAAATACGTGACTGTGCTGTTATAAGCCAACTTTAGCACATTTTAGGTCGATTTTCTATAGATATTTCAAAAATTCTCTTTGGAACTAAATCTTAGTTCTCTAAATTTCTCTGGATTTTCAGAATTTGGAAGTATATCTTCATTCTTTGTCCTATGTACTTCAGCTTTCATATTCGCCTTCCGTTTAGACGTAGTTAGTGTATTCCTACTAAGTACCTAGTTAGTAGTGTATTCCTTGAGCATCAAAAAAACCTTCAAATATCTGATTTCATTTTTCTAAATTATTTTTAGTAGTCTTTGGTACGGCCACAATGCAAATTCTGTTTTTAATGATGCTAAAGTATACGATTTCTTATACTTTAGCATCATACTAAAGTATACGATTTCTTTAGATAAAATACATCCTTGCCGAAGTCCTTGTTGAGTTTCCACTTTTTCCAATCATGCCAGACATGATTCAATTTCAGTTAAACTCAGGTCCTTCTTGTCAATTCCAGTTGTTTGTAAAACTTTAATCAATACAATATCATTATATTTAATCCTATGAATGCGTTCTCATAATTGATGGATTATAAGGATTATCTCGCAGCTAACATCTCGACATCTTTCAGTAAAAACTTGAACGCTGAATAAGATTATTGAACTTTCCCGTCATTTTTCGAAAACTTATTAGTACACCTTAAAATAGCAATGTTTTGCGAAAATTTTTTGTTTAGTGCAAAATTTTTGTCATTAATGCTGGTTTTAATCAAACAGATAAAATCAAACACAAGTTGTATACAGAACTGAAACATTTACTTAGTAATAACTGATTGCCTTTCTATAGATAGTGTTTCAGGAATTTTACTAGATACATTACTGGAACTTACAGTCGAATAATTTTTCGACTTGTTCACTGAATTTCTTACCTCGGCAACCAATATTGAGGTTTTATTTCGGTACAGCTTATTACATGATTTAAAATTTCAGTACAACAATTGTGTGGTTTAATTGGCGGTTATTCTTAAATAATTTATCCTTTATATATTTTTTCGTTCTGAAAAGTTGGTTAAGTATTTAGCATTTTTGTTAGGTTTGGCTGTAAGCATTATTTTTGATTCTCAATTTTGTGTTATCGGCCGGACAGCCTCCAACGTAAAAAAAAAAAAAAATAATGAAGAAAACAACTAAGCATCAACTAACAATTTCAAGAATGAACATCGAAACATTATTATAATTCACTAGACATTAGCTAAATAAATATGTCAATAAGCAATAATTAATAAATATAATTAAACATAAAAAGTTATGCGGTGGAAATTTTCGCGTTTATATAAAGCGAATTGAATATACATATGCGCCTATTTATTCGGGAGAGCAGTGGTCATATATAGAAGTAATAAAGCGAGACATTAATATTTTTCTTAATCGGAATAAGTTATGACTTTACAAGCACGTGCGCTTATTTTGGATATCTGTTTCAAAAATTCGATTAAATATTTTATATTCATCGATACAAAGTTGAAGATGTATATATTATCAAATTGCAAATTTTGGAACAGCACGTCTTATCTCATGATCGTTTTGATCTCTACACATTTAAATGACTTTTTTTTGTACAAAAAATCCATACCTTAGATGGCGTCTGACAGATTTATGGAAATTTTGATAGCCATATGCTTTGGTTTCGAACTCGAAACTATTTTTTTTACATAATGTATTTTTGCATGACTTTTATGGTTTAACGATCATTCTTAATTACTTTGGAGAACCGTCGCTATTTTGGAACACTGCTCATGTAAAGTTGCCACTAGCCCTTGCAGTACATAAGGAGTTTTATGTACACCAAAGGTGCTATATAAAAGGATAAACACGAACCCCATGAATCAGTACGAACCAGGCGCATTTTGCGCTTTGTACAGATTGTCTTCGAGTGACTTAAATTCGTACTTCCAATCAGCATAATTTTCTTTAAATGATAAGAGTAAACTTTTAACAGCGAGCATTTTCGCAGTATTAAGATCGGTGTGTTCTAGTAGGCGCCACAATATGCCACTTATTTTATGCAAAATTTAAATTAAATTAAACCAAGTCAGTGAGAAATCAGATGAGATATATGTCTAAATTCCATTATCAACTTTCGGCTGAATCTTTCGATTTTTCGTCATCTTATTCTCATATTCATTTCTTCTGACTCTCTGATAAATATTACATCGGCAAAGCAAATGGAAGACCCGTAGAATCCACCAGGTCCGCCACTCCCATCGACAACTCCGCGAGATGTCCCCTTGCCACCGACTCCTGGCAAGGGATTGCTGTATTCCATCACACGAGAGGACCATTACCGTCGGCGCTTCCGGTACCTTTTCGGCGACAGTGCGAGAGATCTACGCACTCCTTTGATTTCAATCGACGACGCAAGTTAAACATTTCCGATTCACATTCTGGCTCGACGATTCATTCATCATCAATTTTCAGAAGAACTGTTATAAGAAATATTATATTACATCTAGTTCGGTATTATTATATCTTTGCTTTATTTATGGAAGGAATTTGTCGAATTTTTAAATCGCAATTACTTTGCACTACAATTAGCTTCAAACAACATGTCAGGCATTTAACAAACGCGATTAAAGTTATACCATTTATTATAAAGACAATGAAGATCTTTATCTGAGGCAAGCATGAAGCAAAAACAGTGGTGCTTGTCGTCCTATATCTGTTATTTCGATTACGCTATCAATTCACTTATGTGAAGCTTCATATTCTGATTTATAGATATTTCGGGCCCAATTTCATTTTGTATCACTTTATAATAATATTCGTTATTTTCTGTTCTTCATTTCTGCATTCCGTTTAAGGCCCGAATTTGGAGAATAGAATTTGCTAGAGGTACTGAATTAACCTTAAGAGTAAATTTTGATGTCCAATTTTTGTAGCCTACGGCTATTGTCACTCAACAACTATACCTTCGCCTTGTCTATTTCAGGTTTCAATATCACCCAGCAATTTTTAATTTAAGGTGGATGGACTTTTCAGTTGTGGAACTAAAGATCCTTGTTGAATAAACTGTAAGTGTCTGTAATTGCAGACGGGTTATGTTTTTATCATTTCGATAGAAATAACGTTACTTTCAGTCAATGTAATATGACAGACTCCGCTTGCGACACTGCTAATGGATAGTCCTAGCGACTTGTCACAGAATGGCACAACTAATATCTTACAGAATAATAACGCCATTCGGAAACGCCGTGCAGCTGAAATTAACTTATCCACTAGTAAGTGAAACAGAATTTAAAGTTTTAACAAAACCGTCTATTGTACTTTATAGACAAGACAAACAGAGAAAGAAAATATTAATGTCAAATAAACAAATTCATAAGAATGAGATTACTAGCGCAATAATGACGGTTAGATGAAAAAATAATATAGCTCTACTGTTTACATAATAAAATTGACACATATGATATATCAGCAGTGTATGTAAAGCAGTGCGGTGAGAAAATAACATAAAACAAAATATGGAAAGCGTATACAGGCTAACAAGAATATAACGGAGCGGGAGGTAAGTTCAATAGGTACAACAACAAAAACTCAAAGGAGGGGAGAAGGTTAAGCATACAATATGGATAATAGGAAAGATAGGTATCCTAGAAAATTACTAAGACGCATAACTGCGTAAGTACACTGACGTAACGTTGTAATGTGCTTACAACTGACTGTTAACTTCACTAGCCAGAAGGAAGGAATTACTATGACGCGTAACGGCATAAGGACACTGACTTTACGATGTCATCAGCTTGCAACTGACTGTAAACGTCACTAGCCAGAAGTAAACTCTTACTAAGAAATCATTACTAAGACACGTAACGACGTGAGTACACTGCCGTCACGTTGTTCAGTGACTACAACTGAGTGTGAACAACAAGCCAGCAGTATATACTCTAGTGATATAGGAAGTAGGTAAGTGGAAAGGAATATGAAGGAAAAACAAATCTATTCAACAGATACGATACAACCAAACAGTGTGAACAATATAAAAGTGCTTACCAAATGCATTTAAACCTCGGTGACCTAATGCTATAGTGTGGATTGATCTGGAACTGTTCATATGCTTATAAATATAGGTCTTACAGACATAACCCACGCTTGGACCTTATTTCCCAACGCGGGTCATATAGAGACCTGCATAGATTATTTTTCGACGGTGTAAGGTCTCTTATAGAAACAGGTATACCCACAGGAGAATTACTCATCTGTGCGTGTGTGTGGAACAGCGAGCCACTGTTAATAGCAGAAGGATTCTATCCATGTAAATTCCTATGCGTACATGTGTTATTCCCACTGCACTTATTATTTTAAACAGAAAAGTTTCCCATCACATGGAGCAATAGAAAGAATCTGGCTGACGGTCCCCACTTATTGGATGGAAAATTCATAAGTACGGTGTTGATTACTGTAATAGTGCCTGTTACTATAAAGATCAATTCATAACAGGAATTAATTATTATAAAGAATAATAATGCTTACTAAGCGAAACAGGGTATGTACACTCGCATACAGTACACACTTTCGAAATTCCTAACACTGCTGTAAGCACTTATTGCGTTACAGATGTGCCACTAAATTTATCTCTAACTCAGAAATATGGCGCGAAATATATAATCGTGCAAAATTAAAACCAGGCAGATAAACATGTTGCTTAAGTTTGAATTGAAAATGCATTTTAATTGCCACCGTTAATATTATTTATAATGTTTCTTACGAAAGGAAAAAGAACTAATAATGATTATCTATTTTCATATGCGAGATGATATATTTTCCTGTTATAAATTGATACTCCTAGAAACATGCAATTATTTACCCGGTATCTAATAGATAAATCAAGGGTTCCCAAAATGATACATTCAATGAATTTCATTTATACCATTTATAACAGAGATTTTTATCTTTATAGTAACACGCACTATTATAGTAATCAAAAGCGTACCTATGAATTTTATGCCTAATAAGTGGGGACCGGCAGCCAGCTTGTTTCTATTGCTCCATGTGATGGGAGACTATTCTACGGAGAACCAGTTAGTATGAAGCAACATTATCCCTTAAATTCACAAAGGCAAAATCATTGGTGTTTAAACACATAAATAAAAGATTTACATTCATGAATTTTAAAAACGCAATAACTAATTCTCTAATAAAAGTATCTAATAAAAGTATCTAATAACTGAAACTGTTTCTGTTCTTTTGTTGAATGTTTAAATTGTATTAAAAATTAAATTCAATTTGAAAATTGAGTTTTATGTAAGTTTTAATTTTTAACCTGGGATTTTAGATTTCCGGTTGAGCAAATGAATAAGTTTTTGAATGTAGAAAGCTATATAAATTGCACAGTGTAAATTAATATTTCTATCTCAAATAATGTCTTGTTACTCTTATATCTTGTCATGTATATATTATTTTATAATATTCTATTTGTTGTCAGAAATTACATTTGGAAATATAATATTATATAAATTTTCTATATTTCAAGGATAAGTTCTTTACGTAAAAGACTAAGCCTAAATATTAAACTTTATTAATTTTAAGATATAACACCAAGCGAACAAGCGCATACTGCTCGAATAACAAAGAAATTGACAAGAATTAATTAGAAAGCGTTTTTCTTTTTCTGCTTGTTCTTTCTTTGCTGTACTAGTGAAAACAAAAGGAGTGAGGATGAAGCTTTTTACTGTCACCTACGCACTAAGATTACTTAAATGGCAAACGGAAAAAAAAGGGCGAATAACTGATGGAAGAAGCAAAAAGAAAACAAATGCAATAGCACTTTCTCTTCCTACTGTTGACTGATATTGAAAAAGGAGAAGGCTAAGGCAATTATCGATAAGTTGAAATACAACACTTTATTTCGATTCTCTGTTCGCGTTTGTTTGTTTTATCTCTGCAGTGACATATCATTTATATAGAGCTTTATGTCTAGTATTTGATAATAATAAGAATAATAAATATAATTAATCTACATCGTTAAAGTTAGTGAGACCGTAGTTGAATCTGACGCCAATAAAATCTTTTGGAAATACGGTTTTCCTACAACCTAGCAAATAGCCGCAAACAAATCTGAGTTTGTGTTGTGAGATTACAGTAAGCGGAAGATGTTCTTTATCGAATTTTCTAGCCCTGCTCATAAGAGTATATGGTGGACAAATGACAGGATTTGCTATTCGAGTTAAAGGTTCAATATCCACGCCATTCCATTAAATTGGTAGTCCTCATCATTGGAGTCATGGAAGGTTCCAGGTCCTCCCAAATAAGCAATAGTAAGAACATACCGACTTATGAGGCCAAAGCTAAAGAATTAAGCAAGTGTGATGCAAATATTTTTATAAATGTATATAGTAAATTATTACATTATAAAATATTTTTTTTCAAAAACTAAAATGTTAAGACATTAATTTTGTCACAGTGGCTATTTACTTGCTATTTACTTGCTTTAATCAATTTAATGTTACTAACATTGCGATTTATTCACTTCGTCTGAAGAAGAGGTAATTGTTTCCCCGAAACATGTCAACTTTAAGCAGTGAATGCTCATCGTAGCTGAGTAAACTGTTATCGGCTGGAGGTATTGGTTATTTTAATTATTTGAAATATATGGAGTTTTTAGTTTTTATTCATATTTGGAAAAAAAATTTATGTTCAACGCATGATCATTTGTAAAATCTGACGTTTGTTGTGATAAACACAAGTGACAGAAGTTGAATATACTAAGCAGTTCGAGTACAACTTAATTTTGAAGAAACGGCAATATGAAAGAAAATATGGATTCAAATCGTGAGCATTTTCGAGCAATGATTCTGTTTTATTTTCGATTATATAAAAATGAAACGGAGTATTTGGATGAGCACTGTTTTTGGTGACGAGGCACAATTAAAGACAACTTGTTTCGGTAGTATCAAGAATTTCGTGAGGTGCGACCAACAACCTCAAAAACAGCAGAAAACTTTGGTGCTGTAAGAGAAATGATAATGGTAGATCGTATGTGACATACAGGGAAATTTTGTCTTGTTTAGGCATTAATATGAAACAGATTAATCAAATCTTGTATTATCACTTAGGTGTAAAAAAATATGTTCTCGATGGATACCGCATAATTTAACTCTAGGTCAAAAACAGGCTCAAGCCAAATGGTACTAAGAAACAACCAGACGATTCAACACAGGTACGTCAAATTCTACGACATCGCTAGTGGTAACGAAAGTTGAATATATTCTTATGAACCTGAAGCAAAACAACAATCCACTGTTTCAAAATCAAGTGAATCCAACAAACGTTACTCGCAGTCGGAGTGTTTCGAAGAAAATTATTGGTACTTTTGTATCAAAAACTGCGCATGTCGGTACTAAAACTGAGCATGTCCCTTTATAAAATGGCAGAATAGTGAATGCTGGTACACAACTATTTCCTTGCCAGAATTTTGCTCTGAAATGTGGAAAACCAATAAAAGATGTCGCATCATTCTGCACCAGGACAACGCAAGGTACCATACAGCGCCACGAACTATTGGTTATTTATGTACACAAACGGTGGAATTACTTATCCATCCTCCCCATAGCCCTGATCTAAGTTCAAATGACTTTTATACATGCCCAAAATCAAAACTCAATTGCGTGGTCAACGCTTTTCAAGTCCAGAAGATATAGTTGAAGCGTTTAACAATGTTGTAACGAGCGTGCCATTTTCTGTGAAGTAAATGTTATGACAACTGATTTATCGTATGGAAATGTGTTTAGATTGCCAGAGGAAATATTTTGAGAAACAATAGTCATTTTTTGAATTCTAAATATTTTGTTTGCATCTATCCCGACATTAAATACAACCTTTGTATACGTTTCAAGTATAAGCAATAACCCTCGTATACAGCCTAAACTTTACAGCTAAAAGTTAGAATATAATATACTACAATAAAGTATATAAAATGTAACAGATGTATATCAGCTGCAACAGATATACTTTTATGAAGAACCAGTCTTCGCCAAAGTATCACATTAATATTTTGAATTCTTATGTATTAAAACATAATTTAAAAAGCTATTGCTGATCGTAAATGAAAACTTTATGATTCCTTTGAATATCACGTTTTATTCTTTATATGGACGCCACTGTTTTTAACTATGTCACGTTGTTCTACCTGTTTGATGTCTTCCAGTAAAAACGTCTTAGATTAGCACAGCCATCGTGAACAAAAACGCTGCACTCTAGGCTTCAGTATTCCTATACACCGTATTCCTGAGAATAAATGCTTTTTTTTTCGTTTCCCTGATGGGATTACAATGTAGGTACATATCACGCAGATAGCAATAGTACACCGGAAACGGGTTTACATCAAAGTTTTTCTTCCTCTTTTTGAAATCAATGTCGTGTACTTTCTTAACGACCTGAACGATATTTACGATTGATTTAAATCGGAATTTAATGGTAATGACTTTATGGTTATTCGTCAAACTATTAGAGCTTTTAGTATAAAATGTGGGTAATTTCGGTTTGTAATTATTGATATTCCCATTGTTTTACTTTTAATTTATTTTTAGTTAGCTGTTTTAGGTAGCGTCAAGTTGTTCATCTATTTGAACAACTCATCCTAAAACTTTAATGCTGTTTCCGATTACTACAACCAAAGAAAATCGGTGTTGCTCAGTTGCGCGCAGCGGTCAGTTTAGTACCTTTTAAACGGCTACCTAGTTACATACACACATCTCTATACTTCAACTTCAGGCCAGTCAATATAATTGACATTATGAAAGACGGGAGATGACATTCGTAGCAACATTCACGCAATCCCGAGCCACTGCAAGAGAAACATATAAATACCGGCAAGCGCCGTAATCCTTCATGTTCGTTTATCGTAATTAAGCAATTAGTATAGCATGTATTAATAATAGAGTTTAGTTTATTATAATAGAATATATCAAGCAGCCATCTAAACATTGGGCGGTGATATTAGATTAAATAATGTTATAAATATATTAATTAGACTCAAAGCCATTACGTTAATCTTGATAATGAGTTTTATAAGTTTTTGAATTAAATAAAAAATTAAAATAAGTAATTGAATATAATGTATTGTGCAATTCAATGTAATAAATTGTTGAACGACAAAAACTAATTTATAAGTGAAATAAGTGCAGTAATGTGGTTATAATTAATGTAAGTAAAGATTGCAAACATAGTATCTATTTAATACGTGCCTAGCAAACACGTAAAGATTGTAATTAAGAAATAAATATATTAAACAAAAATAAAAAATCTTTAATTTTGTAAATAATTAAGATTAAAAATAATTGTTATTTTTTAAACAAGGTCCACTGGCGTGAAACCGCAATTACCTGCTATCTAATCTTATAATATAAAGTGAATATAATCTGAATAGTTTTTAATGATTTACCTTTTTATTTTCCTGGCCAACTGACCCCTAAGAACTTTCGCCCTATGGAAGTTAATGTGACATACATGCGTTCGACGCACGATTTGTTATATTTATATACATATGTTTTTTAAATGGTGCATATTTCAATATAATTGTGTACAAATGTTCTAATCTATATATATATATAAATCAATGTAAGGATGTATGTATGTCTGTATGTATGTCCTTTATGCCTGAATATACCATCCATCCGATCGACATGAAACTTTAGGAATTTTTTGAGTACACTCCCGGGAAGGTTTCTGTGAAATTAGTTTTTTGAAATTTTATACTGGAGCAAAGATACAGGCTCCAGAATGTTTCCTTACGGATAGATAGGAAATAATTTTAACACATTATTTAGTGGTTCTCCATTCTCTTATGATGCATCATTCGTACGTTCTTTAGGTTAAAGTACTAACTATCTCTCTCAGGCATAAACGCTGGTATACAGACTACAAATATCCCCATTTATACTATTCGCATTGTACGGCCGACGAAATCTATCGTTACATTTGTTTACAGATATACAGCAGAATAATCTATAGATACAGCCTCCGCAATGTTTCCTTATGGATAGATAGGAAATATTTCTAATACTCTATAATTTGTATGTATGTTTGTATGTAACTGTGTATATTATCGATGGTCTTCTAAACCACACAACCGATTGCGATCAAATTTTCAGGAAGCCTTTAACATAGTATAGCGGGTAATCCTTTGAAGTTTCGTGCAGATCGGGAATACGGGAACAGGGCAATTCGGGAACATATATTTTGGAAATTTTTGCACGACGTTGCGTTCGAATACGTGCGTGTTTTTACATACTTAAAGCGGGAACACAAGAACACGGGAATATAGGAACACGGGAACATGGGAATACGGGAACACACATTCTTGAAATGATATTAAGCCATGTCGCGGCAAAGCCCGTAACGCACACGGGAATATGGGAATACGGGAACATATATTCTTGAAATTTCGTTTGGCAATTCGCCGGTCGCGAAAATTAGGCGAGACTCAGGTTCATTTCATATCAAACTGAGCCAAAGCGAAGCGTGACTGGGTTTAAGTAGCCTTATATATATAAATTAAATTCCCTATGTTTGTGTTCGCAACACTCGAAAACTACTCGGCCGATGGACTTAATATTTTGACACGACGTATCATTTACTCTAAATATGAAGAACCTAAATATAT